>OY720441.1:273707959-273900872 GCA_963082915.1 Dolichopus griseipennis
GTTGCTGCGCCTCTCAATGGAGGTTTAATTGAAGTTGATGTTATTGCAAAAAGTTAACACAAAAATTACACTCGGTTTACACATGTAAATTTTAAAATGAATGAAAGCAATCTTTTTAAAACCATTTTTCTAGGTTTTAAAAAGAATAATGTTCTAGTAATTTTTGAAACTTTCTGTAATTCAAAGCAGTACAAACTACTTTCCAAATTTTGACGTAATTTACTTCCAAAAAATTTTTTTTGAACAATCGTAGGACCGACTGTTAGCAGATTCAACTCTATTTTCAAGTTGTTTCACACATATAAAATTTGAGGAAAACCGGTCAAATCGTTTCTAATTTAGAGTTAAGTAACGCAAAAATCTATTAAAAGCCACTGTGCCCCACTGGGTTAACGGAACTACACTTTCTCTTTGGGCAAAGCAGTATTAAGCAAAAATGGACGTAATTTGCTTCCAAATCACTCAACAAATTTTTTTGAAGCTTTCTTTTTAGTCAAAGCAGTACTTCGCAAATTTTGACAATATTATCTTCCAAAATTATTTTGACCAACCGTCGGGCCGACATGGGTTAACAAGTTCCACATCTGTTAATAGTGTCAACTCAATTCTCACAGGGGAGCACGTATACAAAATTTGAAGAAAATCGGTCAAACCGTTTTTAATTTAGAGTTAGGTATTGAAAAAACCTATAAAAAGCTGTTGGGCCCTAATGGGTTAATGCAAGTCAAATAAAATTTTTTTGTGGGTTTTCTTTTTAGCCAAAGCAGAATTTCATAAAATCGGACAAAATTTGAACCCAAATTTTTTTTTGACCACCCGTCGGCCCGGCATGGGTTAATAAATTCCAAAACTGTTAATAGTGTCTACTCAATTCTCAAGGAGCATCACGTATACAAAATTTGAAATCAATTGGTCAAACCGTTTCGAATTTAGAGTAAAGTATTGAAAAAACCTATAAAAAGCTGTTGGGCCGCAATGGGTTAATGGAACTCAACAAAATTTTTTTTGGGGCTTTCTTTAAAGCCAAAGCAGAATTCCGTAAAATCGGACGAAATTGAGACCCAAAATTTTTTTTGACCACCCGTCGGCCCGACATGGGTTAACAAATTCCAAAACTGTTAATAGCGTCTACTCAATTCTCAAAGAGCATCACGTATACAAAATTTGAAGTCAATCGGGCAAACCGTTTCGAATTTAGAGTAAAGTATTGAAAAAACCTATAAAAAGCTGTTGGGCCGCAATGGGTTAATGGAACTCACCAAAATTTTTTTTGGGGTTTGCTTTTAAGCCAAAGCTGAATTTCATAAAATCGGACAAAATTTGGACCCAAAATTTTTTTTGACCACCCGTCGGCCCGACATGGGTTAACAAATTCCAAAACTGTTAATAGCGTCTACTCAATTCTCAAAGAGCATCACGTATACAAAATTTGAAGTCAATCGGTCAAACCGTTTTCATTTTAGAACAAAGAAGTTTAAATACTTGCACCACAGCCCCAACTTGGCGGTCCGTTAGAGCAAAATTTTTGGGCCACGATTTCCTTCCGTACCCAAAAACCCCCATATACAAATTTTCATGAAAATCGGCTGGGCAGTTTAGGAGTCTATTCGCTACAAACAAACATACAAACAAACAAACAAACAAACAAACAAACAAATAAACAAACTTTCATTTTTATATATATAGATTATCGTGTAAAACAAAATCTTTGTATGGCTTTTGTTTTAAAATTTTGATGATCGCCGCTAAGCTTTCGTCATTGTTTTGCGCTTCTTGTAAATTTTGTAAAAAACTGTTTTGTTGATAAATGCAGAAAATTGTGGGGTTTCTGCTCAACGCATCGACATGTTTCATTTTGGCACTGCTTCTATGTTCAATTTCATAATTAAATTCTTCAAGCATTAACTCCCATCTGGCAACCCTGGTTGTCAAATCTTTTTTCTTCATCGTGCATGCGAATGCTCTGCAATCAGTCACAATTTTAAAACGTTGGCCTAGTAAGTAGATACGAAATTTTTTTAAAGCCCCAACTATTGCCAAAACTTCTATCTCGTAAGATGTATATTTCCTTTCTGCATCCGTGGTCTTCTTACTGTAATAATATGTAGGATGAAATAAGTCATCTTCTGAGTCTTTTTGAAGTAGAACCGCTCCGTAGTCTTCTTGAGACTCATCTGTATGAAGCTCAGTCTGTGCTGCATAATTAAAAATCTTTAAAACTGGTTTGTCACTAAGTGCCTCTTTTAAGTTTTCAAAAGCCATTTTTTCGACTTCACCAAATCTGAAGTGAACTGTTTTTTTGAGAAGTTCTGTAAGTGGATTTGCTTTGATCGAAAAATCCTTTATAAATTTCCGAAAATAGTTTGCCAGTCGTAGGAAACTTTGCAATTGCTTTACAGTTTTCGGTGTAGGGAAATTTTTTACAGCTTCAGTTTTTGAAGGTGAAGGGCCAATTTTCCCATTATGAATTCTGTGTCCTAGATATTCAATATCATCCTGCAAGAACTGGCATTTGGTCCATTTTATTTGTAATCCATTTTTAGCAGCAACTTCCAAAACTAATTTTAGTCGATCGATACCTTCCTCTACTGTTTGTGACGGTATAACAATATCGTCGATGTAGACAATTACCAAACATTTTGCTATTAACTCCTTCAAAATAAAATTTATGTATTTTTGAAAAATGCTAGGTGAGTTGCATAAACCAAAAGGTGTTTTCAAAAATTCATACTGCCCACAGTGAGCGACAAATGAAGTGTATTTTCTACTACTTTCTTCGACGGTTACATGAAAAAACCCGTTTCTCAAATCGAGTGATGTAAAGTATTTTGATGCCTGCAGCTTATCAATCTGCTCCTCGATGTTCGGCAAGGGATACCTATCCTTAACTATTTTTTTATTAATACCCCGATAATCTACACACAATCGATGAGAGTTGTCTTTCTTTCTTACTAAAACGATTTGACTAGCATAGTTTGAAGTACACTCTTTTATAATACCTTCCTGCAACCATTGATTAATCAGTTCTTCTATGATTTTTAGTTCGTGAGGAGGGAATCGTCTTGGTGGTCTATAAACTGGTTCCTCGTCTGTTGTTATGATTTTTAATTGGATTGGAGATTCTTTTGGGCTTTCTGGTTTGTAATTTTTGATTAAGGAAATTACCATCTCTGCATTCTGTTTATTTAAATTGCTCAAACCAGACAGATGTTTAAAGTCTTCAATTTCCAAATCCAAGTCAATTTTTGCTAGGTAACACGATGAGTCTTCTGCGCAAGCTTCTTAATCATCTAAAATTTTTGATACATTTTTATTTATAATTATTTTACCACCGGTTATTTTAATTGTTGCTTGAGATATCAAATTCATTCCCAAAATCACATCATACTTTAGATAGCTATCTTCTACTACGTGAATTTCTACATTCTCATAAATTTCATTATTTATTTCCAACTTAGCTCTACATGATCCTTTTGTATTTATGTTGGCACCTAAACCAGCTATTTTTATTGGCGGTTTACTAAAATTACAGGTGGGATTAATCAATTTGTAAAGACTTTCTTTCAAGAAGCAAACGTTGCTTCCAGTATCTACCAGTCCCACAAATGAATTATTATTTATTTTGGTTTTGACTAGCATTCTGATATTGTTAAACTCGATAAAATTTATTGATTGTTGATTTGCAATTATTTTTTTACACTCCGGTTTTTTATGGCCATATTTATTACATCTAAAACATTTCGGACCTCTACCTTTTTGTGGGCAGTTGTGACATTCGTGCTCGTTCGACCCACAATTAAAACAATATCGGGAATTTCTTTTTATAGTGTGTTCATCTTTTGGTTTAAAATTATTTTTTACTTCTGCAACATTCCTAATTATTTCGGTTTTCTTTAATTTCTCGTACACAAAAAGTTTGTCCTTCAATTCACTAATATCCTTGCAACCAAATAATAACAACTTGTTACTAGTTGAATCTTTGATACCATCGACAATGTAACTTATTGTTGAGAGCTCATCTACAGAAGCATGGAGTACAAGTACTCGCGAAATGACTCGTTTGCTTGTTTTTTTCTTTCACGGAGCATGGTGTGTACTTCTGCACTTGTAATTTTTGTTTTAAATTCTCAAAGAAAGCATCCTTCAAACTGCTAAAATTTAACGGCTTTGCCTCAAAATCAATAAAGAGTTTAGCTGCGCCAGCAAGCAGACGTTTGCAAAATACAAATTTCTGCAACTCGTTCCATCTAAAAACGGATGCATGTTGTTCAAAATCTTGAATCCACGTCCTAACATTTATATCAGCCGAGCCTGAAAATTTTCTAATAATATTTTCAACATCGGAGAAATTTATTTTTACGTTCGAATCAGGTTGCTCAAAACCAAAATCTACTGCTGAACCACTTCTTTGCATTGTACGACGACGTCTGCTGCCCATTGTATTAATGTTGACCTGAATTTTTATAAATTATGAAGACAACTTAAATTTATAATTTTATTAACAAAATTAAAAACGAAAATTTAAAAATTTCAGCTCTCCTTTTTTTTTTTTTTTTTTTTTTAGATTTATTTATCTTACAATAAAATTAAAATTAAATACAACAACGTTAAACGTTTTAATATTTAAATTTTTCTTTTATTGCAGGTACATAAATAATAAAATTTAATTCTTCTTTGATGATTGATACTTAATTCTTTTCAAATTTTTTTTTTTTGATAATTGGTTGAACAAAATAATGATTACAAAACCGGTTATTATTCCTTATAAGTTTGTTTTCTTTCAATATCTTAAACACATTCACATCCCTGTTGAGCCCCCATGTAGTTTTAAATAAAATAAAACTTGATTAATTTTAATATATTAGAACTTTAATTTCAATAATAATTCAATAAAATATAAACTTTAATTTTAATAATATATATAAACAATTTCAATAATTTAATAAGTCAATAAATAATAAATGATTTAATTTTAATATTTTAGAACTTTAATTTCAAAATTTAATAAGTCAATAATAAATGATTTAGTTTTAATATTTTTGAACTTCAATTTTTATAATATAATAAATTAATAATAAATGATTTAGTTTTAATATTTTTGAACTTTTATTTTAATAATATAATGGATACTCAAATTTTTACAACCATCCACGTCCACGGCTTACTTCAGAAGAGAACGGAAATTGTTTTTGATTAATTACGAACGATGTTTTGTAGTAGTAGTAGATTAAATTTTTGTAGTAGATTAAATGTAGTTTTAAGTTCATTGACATTAATGCTGATATCCATGTACATAGTTATATTTTAATTCCACATACATATGTTATTTGTTATTTGTTTATGGTTTATGTTATACTAAGTTTGTTTAAAAAAAAAAAATAATTACAATAATTATCTCAAAAAATAAAAAAAATAAAATGAAATTTATTAAAAAATTCAAAAAAGAAAACTAAATATAAAAAACAAAAATTAAGTTATTTGGTATAAAAAATACACCAATTTTTTTTTATTATTTATTCCAGTTCGAATTGAATATTCATAGCTAAGACAGGACAACGTCTGTAGGGTCAGTTCACAGCAAATCGTTGCTTTTGACCATATAAGTACTTGCATTGTATATAATAAGTTTAAAATATTATACATAAGCGTAAAATTCTTAATTGGATATTAGATCCAAAACGCCAAAACGCCATTTAGATTCTTTCTATCGATATCGCACTTAAGTTTAAATTTAGATGCGGTATATGTTTACCGCATTTAAAAATTTTTTTGGCAATTTGGATGTCACCAATGTATGTATGTATATATGTATATTAAAGAAGACAGAAGAATAAAAATATATTTTTTTTTTCAATTATTTAATGATTCATGTTGAGTATATTATTTTATTTTCTAGGTATTTTTTCAATTATTTAATGATTCATGTTGAGGTAGATTTTATTTTCTTATTTTATGGAAAGAATATTTGACACTCACAACAAGACATTATGATTTAACACCAAAAATCACTGTTATTATAAAATCATTATTTCAAAAAAAAAAAAATTCTGTAAACAACAACAAAAAAACCTATTTTTTATTTGTTTGAGAGATTTCAAAGAATTTTTTCCTTGTTTTAAAATTAATCTCCAGTCATTTGAGCTTTTGCTTTGACTCTATGGAAACATGGACCGGAACCAGCAACACAGACGGGGGCCAGCAACGCGGACCGGGCACAACTGGTACCTTATAAAGAAAAATGTATCGCAAATTTAGTAAACACGCAGCAAATGAAATGTAAGTTTCAAAAAAATTTATTAGATGAAATTAAGGTAATTTCTAGTTATATTGTAATAACAAAAAATTTTAACAAAACTTTTGTAATAAATAACTGTGGCCAACACAATTAAATTAACATTAAAGGTAATAATATTCTAAAAATCGAAAATTGTAAAGTTTCCATAGGAACCTTTATTTATGAAAATTATCAAAAAAAATACTATAGCAAAAATTTTCCCGAAGTCGAACGTAACATAACAATTGAACAAATAACGAACGAATTTCATTTACAAGACCTAAATCTCAAACACATTTATAATACGAAACACATTGAAGAAATTAAAGGGAACAGTTACTGGAGATGGTACGCCAAAGTAAGTTTAAATTTGGTGATCATTCTAGTGGTAGTTATAATAGTATTTTTAATTTTTATAAAACGTGAAGTAAAAAATTCGAATGTAAATATTCAACTAAAAGACTTTCGACAGGAGTCGAATGTTAAGGTGGGAGGAGTTACATCTCCACCTGAACAAACAACAGCTTTTGCATAAATGTTTTTTTTTCCTCGTATTAATTATTATTAAAATTTCTAAGTTTTTTTTCATATTAAATCACAGACATTACGAATAACGGTTCCTATATAGAAAATAATTTTTGTAAACTGATTCCGTGAAAATTACGAATTGTAAAGTTTGTCACGGTTTTAGAATAAAATAAATTTGTAAAGATAATTATAAAATTTAGAATTAAGATTCACTCTAAAAGTTACTGTCAAATAAAGAAGATATAAAATAAAATTTACGGCGGCATGACATTTGTCCCATTTGTCCCCAAGGGACTAATGACAAACTCAAATGTGCCATTAGTTCCCGCGGAGAAATTACATATCAGGTTTTGTCATTACTCCCCGGGGCAGTAATGACCCTGAATATACGGAAATCAGAATTTCCTGAATATAATAATCCCAATTTACAAAATATAATATTATCTAAAAATCCAGTATTACAAAATCCAGTAATTTTTCAAGTTTCAAAATGAAATTTTATTCTTAATTTTTCGGAAAGGAGGTATATTGCCTTTTTCCAGAAAATTTATTTATTAATTTATTTTAATAAAAAAATTTTCTGGAAAAAGGCCGTTAATTTATTTTAATAAATAAATTTTGTGGAAAAGGGTTGTAGGTTTATTGCCTCTCACCCTTGTAATCATTGAAGCAGGTGCATTAAATTTAAATAAATAAATTGATTATGTTCTTGATTTTGATAAAGAAATTTAAATGGGGACTAACAAAAAAGATAATGTTGCCCTTTTGAATGTTGATGGCAACAATCTCTTTTTTCTTACAATTTAGTAATAATTTCAAAACCTTTTAAAATTTTTTTGGAAAAGGGCAACATTTTCTGATTTGTTACAATTTAGTTATAATTCCAAACAAAAAATTTTTCCGGGGAATAATGTCACATATTTTGAAGGACTTATGACACACTAAGGTGTGTTATTACTCCCCGGGAACTAATGACATATTTGGATGTATCATTAGTCCCTTGGGGACCAATGAAAAAGGATAAATATCATGCCGCCAAAATTTAACTTATTTTTATTTAAATTATTATTTTTTTTATGACTCTCGTTCGAACAAAAGTAAGTATATATAATTATGATTTATTTAATATTTTTTAGTTCTATTTAAACTTTGGATGATGATAATCCTAAAGTTATATATCTATATATCTCTTGGTCCTACAGAGTCGGTTATAATTTTCCCGACTCCGCACCATCTCAACCTTTAAATCAAAATATGACTAATGAAACCGGGTGCTATCTCAAAATAAAAGATAGGGCTTACGAATTATATATATATATCTAACTAGCAGATTTACCCGGCGTTGCCCGGGAGTGTGCAAATTGTAAAAAAGCAAGTTTCGGCCAATTTTTGGAAATACTGCTTTGGTTGAAAAGAAAGCCTCAAAAAATATTTGTGGAGTTCTGGTAACCCATTGCGACCCAACAGCTTTTAATAGATATTTTTGTTACTTTGCTATAAACTAGAAATGGTTAAACCGATTGAAAATTACCGCCCAACAATTGCCCAAACAAAATTTGGAAGGATATTACGTCCAATTTTGCGAAATATTGCTTGGTCAAAGTCTATAAAAAAGGGTTTGATGAGTTCCATTAACTCATTGCGGCACAGCACCTTTTTACAGATTTTTTCGTTACTCTACTCTTAAGCAGAAACGGCTTGACCAATTGACTTTAAATTTTGTATACGTACATGTACATACTTATCATTCATACGATTATTCAAAAAAAAAAAATGTAAGTAAAATACGTAAATAAATAACGTCCAATTTTTGAAAGTAGGTAAAACTTCTTTGAATTAGGGGAATGTTTAAGAAAATGTTTTGTCGAGTTCTTTTAACCGATTGCGAAACAAAAACTTTAAAAAACAGTTTGTAAAATAGTTTGAACGATTACCTCTAATTTTTCTTTAGGTGGTGCTTCTTCATAATTTAGTGCTCCTAGACGGTAGAGTTGACGATGGTGGATTTCCGGTGGTGGATATACTAAATTTGCCGTTATGTCATTAAACTATGTAAATAGTAGTTTTCTTGAATTGAAAACGTTTGAATAAAATATAATCGATGGCTTAGAAAAGGTTTACAAATCTGATTTCCAACTTATATTTTGTTTTGTACTTACCTGAAACTTCTACTACACTCTTCCTCATTTTTTAGATTTTATGAGAGAAATGTAGGCTTCTTTTTTGGAAAAAAGGTTTTAGAATACTATGTATTTAAGCATAATATAAACGTGTGAAAGTTTTTGTAAACATACGGACGGACGGATATAGTGAAGCTATATAGGCACATTTTTACAAAATTTTTTGAAAATGTGATAAAAATGATTTACATTTTTTGTTAATATATAATATATATTATAATTTATTTAATATTTTGTAGTTCTATTTAAACTTTGGATGATGATAATCCTAAAATTATATATCTATATATCTCTTGGTCCTATAGAGTCGGTTATAATTTTCCCGACTCCGCACCATCTCAACCTTTAAATCAAAATATGACTAATGAAAGCCGGGCACTATCTCAAAATAAAAGATAGGGCTTACGAATTATATATATATATCTAACTAGCAGGTTTAGCCGGGGTTGCCCGGGAGTGTGCAAATTGTAAAAAATCAAGTTTCAGCCAATTTTTTGAAGTACTACTTTTGTTTAAAAGAATGCCACAAAAAATATTTGTGGAGTTCCGTTAACCAATTGTGGCCCAACAGCGTTTTATAAGTTGTTTTGTTATTTTGCTATAAATCAGAAATGGGTTAACCGATAGACTTCAACTTTTGTATATGTGTTCCTCTTTGAGAATAGAGTTCACTCTATTAACAGACTTGGAATTTGTTAACCTATGCCGACCCAACGATTGTTCAAAAAAAAATTTGTAAGAAAATTTCGCCCAATTTTTTAAAGTAGGTAAAACGGAATGTTTAAAAAACTGTTTTGTCGAGTTCTTTTAACCAATTGCGAAACAAAAATTTAAAAAAAAAATTTGCAAAGCAGTTTGAACGATTATCTCTAATTTTTCTATACGTGGTGCTTCTTGACAATTTGGTTTCCGGCGTGGTGGGTTTCCGGTGGGTTTTTGGTAGGTTTCCGGGGAATAATGTTAACCGAAACAAAAAGACTATAGGTCGTTTGACTATAGGTTAAAAGGATATACTAAATTTGCCATTATACTATGCCAATAGTAGTTTTCTTGAGTTGCCAACGTTTGATTAAAATATAGTCGATGGTTTAGAAAAGGTTTAAAAATCTGCTTTTCAACTTATATTTTGTGTTGTACTTACCTATAAGTTCTACTACGCTCTTCCTCGCTTTTTTATGTTTTTACGAGAGAAATGTGGGCTTCTTTTTTGGAAAAACTCCTATAAAATACTATGTGTTTAGCCATAATATATACGAAATTGAATTTTTAGATTTCATTTGCAAAAAACTGCAATTTAACACTGAACTCTTTTATAAAAAACAACAACTGCAAAGTAGATAAAAAACCAAGACTTACGAAAAAATGTAGAGAAGGAAAATGTTATGATATTTTAATTTAAAGATATTATTATTCGGATTCTTTATTAGCTTTATTTTTATTATTATTAATATTATCTCATTTAGCTTTTGCACTATTTGGGGAGGGTAAAAAAAATTGTCTTATTAATTGAGTGAGCTTTTGGAATAAAGGTTAACTTGCGTTAATACCAAAAATTTGAAAATTTTTTTGTTTACGCGTTTTACATAAAGATTCAGTGAAATTTTCAAATATTTGGTATTGACGCAAGTTAATATTTATTCCAAAAGCTCACACAGTTAATAAGAATAGTTTTTATACCCGTATGATTATATAGTCCAAGGGTATAATAAATTTGCCATTACGTTTGTGAGGCAGAGAAGGAGGGGGTAGATATAGACTCAAGTGTATGGGTCGGATCAGAATGGAAAAATAAATCGATTTAGCTATGTATGTCCGTCCGTCCGTCCGTCATCACGAGTAGTATGGATATGCCGGTTCAGCGTCAGCAAAAGCTCATAGAGCTTTTTTAGTGCCGTTTCAGCGTCAGTATATCTCCTAAAGTTATGCAATAAAATTGTGATAAGTAAAAAGTTTTGTGCTTTTGAGTATTTTAAATTAAGCTTAGCGGTTAGAATAACAGTTATGTTTAAATTTCAAATTAAAACAATAATAAGCTTAAACTAGTTTAAGTCTTTGAGTATTTTAAATTAAGCTTGGTTGTTGGGATATTAGTTATGTTTAAATATCAAATTAAAACAGTAATAAGTTTAAGATATTGTGCTTATTGTTCTTAATTAAATATGAAAAGTTTTTAAAGTTTGGTTTAAGTACAAAGTTAATATTATCAAAGTTTAAGCTTGATTTAATATTTCCGCGAAAATAAAAAAAAGTTTTATAAATTAAAAATAAAAGCTTAAGCTATTGAGCTGAATATTTTTAATTAGATATGAAAAGTTTTTTAAATATCAGTTATGTTTAAATTTCAAATTAAAACAGTAACAAGCTTAAAATATTCTGCTTACTGAATATTTTTAATTAGATATGAAAAGTTTTTTAAATTTGGTTTATACTTAATATTATCCAAAACCAATAATATTATTGGTTTATACTTAATATCGTCCAATACGTTTGA
Organism: Dolichopus griseipennis; assembly: GCA_963082915.1. Taxonomy (NCBI): domain Eukaryota; kingdom Metazoa; phylum Arthropoda; class Insecta; order Diptera; family Dolichopodidae; genus Dolichopus; species Dolichopus griseipennis. Next base: position 273,719,433 of record OY720441.1, read on the forward strand.
AAATGAAGCTTCCAACTGCCATTTTAAAGTTGAAAAGCTTAAAAAATCAATGGAAATTTTTTGTTTGATTATTAACTTAACTGCAAAAGTTTTGAAAAAAATGAAACAAATAAACGTTTGAAATTATATTGTAAATTTTTTTTATTTTGTTTTTTTTTTTGTTTTTTAACTTGAACTTGATCACGTTTTCAATAAGTTTTGATTTAATATTTCTGTGAAAATAGAAAAAAAGTTTTATAGGTTTTGAGCTGAATATTCTTGATTAGATATGAAAAGTTTTTATAGTTTTGGTTTAAATACAAAGTTAATATACAAAACTAATATCAATGTTAAAATTAAAATTGAAAGACACTTTTAATGTGTGTATAATATTTTTTATTTTATTTAAACATCTTTAAATTGTGATTTTTTATTAAGCTAACAAAAATTTTATTTTTTTTTATTTTTTTTTTTGTTTTACAACTATTGCTCTATGGCATAATGCCCCCAAGCATATGTTTTTATATTATCTTCAGTTACATATCTTTTATTATCTAATGAACTAAAAGCTACTTTATTTAAATTTTGTGTATAAATTGTATGTAAATATGATCTAAATATTTTCATTTCTTTAAAACAAGTTTCATTTTTTAATAAACTATTTTTATAATTATCTAATGTTAAAGAATTGACAACATATTTCTTTATTCCTTTAGCTTTTTTAATAGTTTTATTTTCATATGTTTGAAGGAAATACATTTTAGATTTTAATCCAATAAATTCAGAAACAATTTTTCCATTAAATTCATCTTTAAAAAGACCTAGAACTTTTTTATTCATTAGAGGAAAATTAAATAAATTGTCAGATGGATAATCTGATGTATCAAAACGTTTTGGTATTTCATTAAATATGTCAGCGTAAAAATCATCTGTCTGTATAGTATAAATGAAACTGTCAGTGTCTGTATAATTTAAAAAAACCTTACTACCATATTTAGGTTTAATATAATCATAATGAAAATCATACATAAGAATTTTAGATTGTTCGAGTACCGTAAATCCCAAATATATAGGTTTGTCATAATATATATTTGTATGATTAAGCTGAATGGCTATCAAGTTTTCAGTAAATCTAGAGTGACTATGGTAATTTGGTTTTGCTATTAACGCTCGAGCACCTAAATGTCTTCCTTGACTTTCCCAAGATGTAGCTATTTTGACATTTTTTCTTTTATCTACATTTTCCATTGTTTCACCAAAACCAGCATTATTCATTAATTTAAAATAATCTTTTTCGAAAGCATTTTTAGCCATTGATCTGTGTGCGTTATTTAAATCAATATATTTTTTTAACCAATTGCTTTGTGTGAATTTTAGTACTCTATAAATTTTTTTGAGAATCAAGCCGTTTCGAAGACACTGTTTTAAGTTTCGATAATGGATGATATATTTGCGTTTATTTGTTAAGTCAACTAACAGTTTAGGAATTTTACCTTTCGGTGGAACTTTGTTTTCAGCACAAAAAGGGAAATCATTGTGCAAATCATGTAAATGTTGAGGGTAATCTAAATCCACTTCTAAAACGTTGCCAGTTTGCGAATCATTGGCAACTGAAAGCACATCAATATTTTCAGGAGTAACAACCCACTGAAAATCTTTATGAGGTAAATTAAGCCGACCAGATCATTGACAAGAAAAAAGAGGACATTAATAAAAAATAGGGCATCGAATATGACGCAGGAGCATCTGTTTAATGGGTTTTATGTTGTTTTGTGTTACTGTGTTAAATAATATCATGTTTGCCTTTATATCCAATAGAAAATTGTTGTCCACAAATTTTAAATATTACTATCGAATTGTCTAGATTCGGATTATCATCTACAGCAATAATATGTAGAAATTCTTCCTTGTGTCTGTTGTTTAAAGACACTTTTCTTTTCTTTCCGTTGCTCATTCTTATCGTTATAAAATAAAATATTTTTCTAAAATATTTAATATTTATATATAATAGTTTTCGATAATTACTTTATTAATAATTTATAAAAGGAACTTCCACGAATTACGACACCAAACAACATCAACAAAACTCAGAATTTGACAGTTAAATTTGAAATTTTAAAAAAATTGTTTTTAACAACCAAAAATATTGATAACTAAATGAATTACCAACCAAAAATATTGTAAAATAATTTGCCCATTAGAGAAAATTTAATAAATTGTACTAAAAATTTCACAAATAGTACTTGAAAACTAATATAGACATTTTATATTAAAAAGAGGACAAAAAGATGACAAGAATTTTAAAGATGACAGGACGTAGAAATAGAGGACTGTCCTCCATAAAAGAGAACGTCTGGTCGGTTTAGGTAAATATTGGATCATTGCCCATCCATATAAATTGTTGGCATCTTCATATACTATATATTTGGAAGGTTCGTTTTTTTTATAAGATTCCCCCATAAATTTATTATTTGCCACTGAATGTCTAAGTGAGCACTGACTAATTCCACCACGTATCCCTTTTTTAAAAAAAATATACATATCAACATCAGTTAACAACTCTAATTTTATATCAGTATATTTTAACATAGCCGCCCATGACAAACCTGGTGTAGTGTAAAAATTTGCAGGATCTAAAGAATAGATTTTGGACAGATTTTTCGAAAGTTTTCAAAAACATCAGTCAAAATAAGTACATCTGTTTTAAAGTAAAGTTTAAGATAGTCCCATAAATTTTGACATTTAAACGTATTCCATACATTAACTGCATGAATGTAGTCTGCATCGGAACATGGTGTGTTTGTCATTTGATTCGTAAAATTGTCTTGTGACGGTAAACATGTTTCGTCAAGTCGTTCAATGGAATTTAAATACTCATAGGGAAAAACTCCCTTTCGAGTCATAAGTTTAAATTTTTCATTATTATGGAATTCTTTTTTTATATGAATCAAATCGTTTTCATTTAAATTTTTACACAATGAATCAAGGCTAGAAGCCATAAATCTGAAGCTATCGAGAAAACGTAAATAAAATGAATGATTATCATCTATTGTAATTTTTTTAGATAATGAAATATAACGTTCTTTATTCAAAGGAATGACACCAATATGTCCATTCACTTCGTTTAGTTTTTTAAATAAAAGATGACAATCATAGCCGGAAAAATTGTGAAAAAATATTGGAAAAAAATTTGATCGTCTATACAATAAGTTGCAATAAGAATGAGCAGGACCTCTATAATTGCCAGTAAAGTGGTAATGGTCTCTAATTCTATTATTAAAATCTAAATGCTTACCACATATGTGACACGTTTCTTGAACCAATTGTTGTAGCTGCTCATCCAGTGTTAGCAGATTCATCGGTTTTGAACTCATAAAGAAGGTTGAATATAATTCACTGCATGTTTCTGCCAATGATTGGATAAATTCCTTAGCACAGTTAGCTCCAACAAATTCTTTGAAACAGCTTAGACCATCATCAAAAGAACATTTAATGTAGTAAGAGAAAGCTACTGAAACATGTTGATGAATGTTTGTTGTTGAAGACTCGTGGAATCAGAATTGCATGTTGCAATAGGTTGTAAAATGCTCTCAGCATCGGCATAAATAACAAAAGGTGTTTTCAATTGTTGTTGATAATTCTTAAACTCCAGTGTATTTTTTTCAACAGACGGAAGCTTTGTAACTACTTTATTGCATTCGGGTTTGTGTAAGTCACGTTGTTGTAATGTATGAAAATGTTGCAAGCACATATTACAAATATAAATATGATGAATATTCCTAGTTACAGACCGACTTATCAATCTTGATAAATGTTTTATTTAAACAAAATGAAATTTTTCATCCCTTTCCAAAAGCAATAGATTGACATGAAACTTTTTTTCACATTTTGTCAAATAAAATGGCCCTACAACCTCATATATCTTTTTAATGACTTTCAATCCAAACAAATTTATGCTTATGTCATTATTAAGTTCTTCGAATAAATTTAGTTCAGACAATTTAGTTGGAAATTGCATATTGCCAAAATTAAGTTGTAAAACATCGCCAAACTCAAGCTTGACTATGGGTTGAGAAATGTCACTAATTTTGTATGAAGATGTTCGTTTTGCATTTTCAGCGCAAGTTTGTAAGGCTGTTACTAAACTCCACTTAAAACAGAAGTTATCATTATTGTGGATATTAATGCAGGCTTTTTTATCTTCTATGTTTTTTGGTAACTTAATATAACTAGAAACGTGGATTGGTTCATATTTATCGATATTTATTTCCACGTGTAAAATTCTAATTAACGCCCAGCCACTATCTTTTTCTTGGAAGTCTTCTGCTTGTTGTTGAATAACGTCTTTAGCATTTTCAAGAAAATCATTAAGATCGTCTGCCTGTGTAATGCTTAACATTCGAGTTTGAAAAGATTTGATTGATATATTTATCTCTTCTTCTGTTGGTTTTATATATTCACCGAAAAGTTCAAGATTCGCCTTAATGACATTATGTTTTTTTAGTGATTGTCTCAACAATTCAATGATATCGGGTTGAACCTTTTCTAAAAAGTGTGATGGGTTTAATATGCCTTCATCATCATTATCTCTAAAAATGTTTCTAGTCTATTTTGAAAACATTCATTAATACACCTAACTTATGTTCATTTGTCCGAACATGGTAATTCCACAAATTATTTGAGATGGCTGTTTTGCACTTCTTGCAAAATTTTGTATTTTCATAACCTTCTCTGTGGTTTTTTATATGTTCTAATAAATTGTTTTTTCGATCAAATACTTTTTGACATAAATCACATTTATGTTTTAATTGTACATTTATGGCTTTTAAGATTGTCCGGCTTTGTGAAAATTTTTTTGCACTCATTGCATTCCGATTTGATTTTTTTATTTACTGAACTCATTTTTAGTTTTTTTTTTTTTGTTTTTTTTTTTTTTGTTTTAATTTAAGTAAAAATTATATGGTAACTAAAATGGATTATAACATAAGCTCATATATATATACTTATAAAACCACAGCTGCAGCAGCCTTCACAATATTTTAATTTATATGATATTTTTCAAAATACTGCAACAATGTTGTATCGTATTAGAATTTTAACTTTAAAAAACTAAAGAAAAAAAAAAATTGCATAAATCCAACTTTTAACCCCTGAACAACTTTTTAATTTATATTATATTTTTTCAAATACTGCAACAATGTTGCATCTTAGCATATTAACTTTTTTAGAAAGGCGCGCCGCCGCCCACATTACTATTCTAATCATAAAATGAAATAAATCTATTAAAATATTTTTTTTGGCACCGCGCAGCTGCAGCAGTCTTCACAACTTTTTAATTTATATGATATTTTTCAAATACTGCAACAATGTTGTATCGTATTAGAATTTTAACTTTAAAAAACAAGAGAAAAAAAAAAAAATAATTGCATAATTGCATAATGAGTTAGTTAGTTGGTTTTTATTTTATTTTTTATATGAGTGGGGAAGTCATATATAAAGTTTTACATATATAAGAACAACAATTTTTCTTTACTATTATTAAAAATTATTTACTTTATTAAGGGCCAGTTTCACCGCTTTCTGATAAACTTCTAGATAGCTATCTTCTAGATAAACTATCTGGTAGATAAAAGTATTAGATAATATTGTTTCTGTTTCACAGTCAAACTTAATAATAAATTATCTGGCTGATAACTTTATCTCTCGGATAACGTAATCGTTATAAAATTGTATATTTTTAGGATGAATTTGTACTAAAAATGATACAAACATTTTTTTTCAATTTTTAAAAAATATACAAAATATAAATACAAAAATAAAAAATTTCAAACATCAATTTTTTAAAAATATAAATACGAAACTTAACAAACAAAAATTTAATTTCATAATGGAGAAGTTAAAAAAAAGAGATAGGGCTGTAAATTTCAGTCAAGAGGAGACGGAAGAGCTCTTTCTACCGTATTTCTTGTTCTTATTTGGGCTTCATTATAAAGTCTTTCTTGTGGTGTGATGGCAGTGTGAAGAGGTGTTAATAAGTAATTTTTATTTTCATAACCTATTGTCTCCTAAAGTAACACAATTTCCAAATTCTCGATTTATTAGTCTCTGTTTTATAAAGGCATTATTGAAAATTGTTTGATCATGACACCTAGCAACAATGTCGGAAAATTTCAATTTCGCGTCTACTACAGCTTGAACATTAAAAGAAAAATTGAGCTTGAAAAATTGGCGAAAATTTTACAAAGGAAGGTCTTAATTAAGCTATTGCTTTAGATACTTGGTCTACTATTCTTGAAGCAGATGCTTTGCTGACACCATTGAAATCACCTGCCACAATCAAAAAGCACCCTGTTGCAAAATAACGTAAACCTAATAGTAATCTATTTCTTGGTGATATTGCAGAGTAACTGAAATAAGTATAAACATACTATTTTTTTCTGTTCTTGAAGAATTTAAGTTAAAATTTACAAATTTGTTGACATTTTTATTTCATTTTGTATTAAAGACAATATATAACTAACTGCCGGTTTAGTTAATCTGAATCTTGATCTAAAATCAACATCATCAAGTAGTTCATAATAATTTGGCCGTATTCTAGTTATGCGTGATCTACGTAAATGTGGTGTATTATTAAAATATTCATCAAATTCATCTTCTATGTACTCAAATAAATCCATTTTGTTTTAATTACAAAAATTCAAAAAAAAAAAAATTTTGTTTTATTCAAAAATAAAAGTTTTATCTGGCAGATAAAATTTTATTTACAGCATAAGGTGGCTGATAAATTATCAGAAACTTTATCTATTAGATAGGGATATCAGACAGTTGTGAAACAGAAATTTATGATTTATCTATAAGATAAGTTCTAAATAGTCTATCAGCCAGTTTATCTATAAGCGGTGAAACTGGCCCTAAGAGTACATAATACATATTACAAACTAAAACAAACAATATGGTAAGATATTTGTTTTTTTTTTTTTTTTTTTTTTGTTTTATATTTTTATTTTTCTTTTTTCAATAATTAGGCTGGTTTTTTAAAAAGTTTAATGGAATTGGGCGTGGGTTCGAGTGAAAAATATCATAATATTGATATTTTACACCAAAACAAAATATACGAGGTGCTTTCCTGGCGCTTTCTAGAGACGAAAAGAGGCCAAACGGTGGTGCTTTGTGAGGTAGAAGATATGATAACCAATGAAAAAATTATATTTTCCATGCCGGACAGGTTTTCAAAAAAAGTTACAATCGAACCGGAATTAGAGGAATTGATTTTTGGGACGGGCTAAAGACAAAAGAAATATGGCGTTATTTCAATTAATTCCATCGATTGATATCGAATCGCAGAAAAAATTTTTGAAATAAATAAAGTTTAATATTAAAAAAAATTTAATTTTTTTTTTGTTTTTTTTTTTTTTTTTTTATATATTTTGGAAGAAAAGGAAAATTTTTGTTTTTTGTTTCAGATACTTATGACGGTGCTAAGGGGGCCCCTTGGTGCGAGGGGCCTGTATTCAAGAATAGTTCGGTCTGTGAAGGTCCGCAAATGGTCTGTGAAAGTCCGAAAACGGTCTGTAAAGGTCCGAAAACGGTCTGTGAAGGTCCGAAAACGGTCTGTGAAGGTCCGTTAATAGTTTTAAAAATTTACTGCTCTATAGTATATCTAGGTATCCCCACTTTTTTTTTATGAAATCAGAGTTATAAATAAAAGGCTAAGTTATTAGTTTTTGTTTTATTATAATAAAGAACAAAATGAATAGCAACAACAGTGGTAGCAGAAAAGCTATAGTTGATTTACAATTTGTTATTGGAAATAACAAACAATATTTTTTGAAAGAATTTTCTTTGGTAGCTGATGGTTCTCTAATACCAGTGTTTTTTATATTTAAAGCACCGTACTCATTTGAAGAGTTAAATAGTGATGTTAAACGACAAAATGAGTACAACAAAAAGAACATTAATAACATGGATTGGAATGATGGCTTTATAGAGTATTTAAAAGTTAAAAATGTCTTTGAGGAACATTTAACAACTATATTTGATGTTGTTTATGTAAAAGGTCTTAAAAAAAAGCAATTTTTAGACACTTTTATTTCAAATTCAGTAAAAGTTATCAATTTAGATAACAAAATTCAGAATCTCAAAATTCAAATCTCAACAGAAACTAAGAAATAACATAACCATTTGCCCTCACCATCATAATACAGAAAATTTGTTGCAAAGATGTGCTGTAAAAAATTGTATAAACTTGTACATGTATTTAATAAAAGATAATAATAATAATTGGCTTTAAAAAATATTTGTTTTATTTATTGTTGCACAATATATTTTTTCAGACATAAACAATGGTATTTCATAAAATAGTCTAGAATAATTACACTGAGCTATATGTAAATTCATAGGAATATAATAATCTTCTTGTTCCAATATCAGTTTATTCCTTTTAATACATCTATCGAAATACTTGAATACATACTCCCGCACATTTTATTCAGCTCCATTGTTATATGACATCACTGCTTGTATAAAGTTCAACATAAGGCAAAAGCGGGTGTACTCATCTAGTTCCAATGTTAGTTTTTTAGTTTGTTCTGTATGATTAAATTTCAGTGGAAATTTATTTGAATTTAATTTAGGTTGAATGTTTGTAAAAACTACATAAAAAGCATGCCACTGCAAATAATTCATCTCGCTAATGACTTTGCGATGACGTTGAAAAATTATTGTTGCAGCTAAATTTTCAACATTAAATCCAATTTGTATTTTTATTGTTTGTTTTTTATCCAAATAGTAAATATAGCTTAATAAAAGATTTTTTTGTTGTGCTTCGTCGTCGTTATCGTTGTTTATTTGTTTTTCGATAAATACTTCAGCATTTGATGTTGGCTCCATGTTTTTTTTTTAAACTGTTAAAGTTTTATAACTCGAAAGTTTTCTATTTATAGTTTTTATCGTAAACATTTTTTGAAAATTTTCCGAAACATTTTTTGTATTTTTTTATCGTTTTTGGGTGGGGATGACATTGTGTTGAATAAATTAATAAAATTTTTCATGCTCTTGCGCTTACATCGCATCCATAAATATACACAACAATATTGTCCACAGACTGATGTAAGGTCACTTTGTAAACGCTTATTGTTGAAAATAAAACATTTTGATTGATTTTGTAGAAATTTCACAATCTTATTGTGGAATGGTGGATTTCCAAATGAATCAAAATATTCTATACAGCCTTGAACTGGCACGAAAATTGCTAACCAATTTTTTCCTTTTTCGGTAGAAGTGTCGGTGTTTATTACTAAAATACCAGGTTTTGAAATATTTTTCGGTATTTGATCAAGAGCAAAAACACCATTAAACAATTTACTTGTGACACTATTACATTTAAGCGCTTTCGTTATCTGAAGTGTATTCATTTTTTTGTAAACGGGAAATATGAATTAGCTGAGTATTTCCACTTATGTATGCCGTTAAAAATTCAACTTTAAATTTACCATTTGTGAACACTATATCGAATTTTTCAAGCAAATTTATTAAATTATTAGTTGTTTTTTCATTGTTCATATGTCCAAAAGAGTAATTCTTGATGTCCGTTCTTTTTAAATCTTTGGTTGGGAATTTATACTTTAATTCCTTTACAATAGTTTTACATTTTTCTTTTATTCCAGGCACAGCAAGGTTTTTAGCAAATATTGTATTGTTATCATCCGTACAGTATGATAAATCTACTACAGCGTATGCCATTTTCAAATGAATAGAGATGCTCCACTATATGCTTCCTTTTATATGTTTACGTAGACGTTGCGATTTTTATCAATTTCGATACTGGCATCGAATTCTGCAAACACAATACATGTTAATGTTGAAGTTAATGGAGAACTGAGTCTTGCTTCAATCTTTACTACTCCCTGGTTTAATAAACTTTGACATATATCAGTTCCAGAACCAGCTGGTGATAAATCAAAAGCTAGTATTGTATAACCTTTTGAAAATAGTTCTTTTGAAATTTGATGGCCTTTATCAGAATGATGTATACCTGTTCCGCTAAATAATGTTAAATATGCACGAGAATTGCAATTGTTATTCGATGTAAAACTGGTTTCAATTGCAGAGTTTGGTGTAGGCACTCCATTCACATATAATTGAAATTGTGTGAGATTTTGATGATCGAAATGGTATGGATTTTTTGATCTTTTACAATTAAAATTTTCATTATTAACCATACAAAATAAAAGAGCTTTTGGTATTTGCCCTATAAATATATTATCCAATGATATGTTGGATGTGTTAGCTGGAATTGTGAATGTTTTGATTTCACTTCTCGTATAAAAATATTTTGCGTTAGCCTTTTCCAAAACAGTATTATGTGCTATTAATATGCTTGGATTAATTGGTAAATGTTTCATGTATAATGTAGCTTCAAGAATTTTTAAATAGCTTTCGTCTGAATCATTGGAAAATAGAAAAAAATCTTGTTTTTCTAATGCCAAAGCAATTCGAATTTCAACGTTATTTAAAAGTAATTTGGAAGTGTTGAAAAAATCTACATGTAATTTTCCCATTAATTCTACTAATTTTGCCTTAATTTAGAACCAGAATTGTTAAAATCATTTACATTTGGTTTATCCAATTCCCAACCAGATACTTCCAGTGTTTGACTGGAATATGTACCATAATTTAGTAAAGTAGATAAGTATGCTTTATAATGGTATAATGAGTCTGACGGAGTGATGTTTTTTCCATTTAGAGTTACATTACATTGTTTAATTAAAGAGTGTAATAAATTATTTACAACACTGGGCTGCGAGGCTGCTTTTGCATCAGCTCCGGTTCCTACTTTATCATTTGCACTCCAAACTGATCCATCTTTTTTTAATATTTGAATTTTAAATTTGATGTAGGTTGACGATAAATCTCGATATGTATCTCCATTTCCAAGCGAAAAAAATTCAATAGTTGATGGTGTCGTCTCTAAAGAAGCTAAAGGATTGTATGCTACCTCTTCTGAAAGCAATATACTTGTTTGTACTGGTAATGATGCAAAAAGATCAAGTTCAGATTTCATACACTCCATATTTAATTGAATATATCAGAGGTTTTAATTTGCTTTTTTCGTCGCTTCAACTTTAAATGTGTCTTTTTAGAAACTGCTCGTCGTTTTATACTGCTTCGTCTTTTTATGGCTTTTCGCCTTCCAACATACATCGAATGCAGTTGATTAACTACTGATTTTCTTAGATTTTTCATGCCACCTTTACTTTGATCAATTACAGTTTCTTTTATGTTTGCACCAGATGCTATATCATTCAAAATATTTTTACTTGTGTTCATAGCCTCTGTTTTAATTAAGTTCCAACCTGATGTAAAAACTGGCTTTAAGTAACGAATTAAGCTTCCGAATATATTTCCAAAACCACGACCTCTTTGAATAGTTGGATAAAATTGTAATAGAGGTCCAATATCGTTGATTCCTCCACCTACTTGAGAGGAATAATATCTCACGTAAGCTCTTTCCATGTTTGATATGATATCATATTTGAGTAGTAGTATTTATATTGTTTTTAAGCAATCATTGCTTTTTAAAGTGTAGTACAATTTTTGTTGGATAGTAACTGGAAACAAAATTTATTCCATCGCCGTATTGGTTGCAAATTTTAATCGCTATCGTTTCAAAACAATTTTTTTCTATTGGTATGTATTGGACATTTTCAACTTCAATATTTGTAGGTATTCTGCAATTTTCTACGTTGATAGCTCTTAATGCACGTACTTTGCTACTTCCAAAAGCAGATGATTGAACTATATCTGAATATATCATCACCATTTCATTCATTTCGTCTTTATTATTAGCAATAGCTAATTTAAATAGTTCAGGTAATTTTGTTTTGAAATTTTTTATATTTTGTTTCTGTCGAAATAATTCATTTAGCAATGTTTTTATATTATAACTGTGATTAATTTTTATAAAGAAGCTGTCTTCATCAAAAGTCTGTGATATTCGAATTAAACCTTTTTTGTTTTGATCTGCTACTTTTTGGAAAGTTACATTATCATAATTTTTAGTATTAGAAATATATGTCAAAACTTCATTAAAAAATTCTTTGAAAACTTGGTTTCGAGTAAATCCTGGATTAGGAGTTATATTTTTAATAAGTGTTGGCAAAAAATTAAATTTCTAATCATCCAAATGTAATTCCGAATCGTCATATGAATAATATGTGTAACCTATAGATTTGGTTACTTTAATTTTTTCAAGAGGTTTTTCAATGTTTCTTACGTAAGCATCATACTCTCCAATATTAATAAGAGCAAAATTCTCCTTGTTAAATTTTTCCGTTTGTAGGAAATCGTCCTGTAACAATTCAGGAAGAATCAATTACAATGTTAAATCCTAATAAATTAAATGAAAATGGGATATTTATAACCAATACTATCGTAAAACCAGAAAAGGTTTACATATATCTTAGTATAATAAACGTAAATGCAAAGCCATATGAATTACGCAATGAAGAATTAAAAATAAATTTTTCTCCTATCGAAAATTTTAATATTTATACTTTAGCACAAGCTGAAATTACTAATTTAATAGAAAATCGTTTAAAAAACTTAAATGAACAATTAGATCTGTCTCATCTTAATTCGGAAGAAAAAACTTCCATCATAAACATATGTAGAGATTATAATCAATTGTTTTACTTAGAAGGTGATAAGTTGACCTGTACAGATACAATTAAACACGAAATAAACATACAATCTGATAAACCACCCGTTAATGTTAGACCTTATAGACTGCCAGAAATTCATAAATCCGAAGTAAAAAGACAAGTTGACGAAATGTTAACGCAAGGGATAGTCCAACATAGTAAAAGCTCTTGGAACAGTCCATTATTAGTCGTTCCTAAAAAACCAGATGCTAACGGAAATAAAAAATGGCGTGTCGTGGTTGATTATCGGAAATTAAATGAAATCACCATAAGTGATTCATATCCCCTGCCAAATATTGAAGATATTCTTGGACAGTTGGGAGAATCCAAATATTTTTCCACTTTAGATTTAGCAAACGGGTTCCATCAAATCGGTGTTGCAGAAAAAGATCGTGAAAAAACAGCTTTTAGTACACCGTATGGTCATTTTGAATTTACACGTATGCCTTTTGGGTTGCGAAATGCACCTCCCACTTTTCAAAGGCTTATGAATATAGTTCTCACCGATCTCCAAGGCATCCGTTGTTTCGTGTACCTAGATGATATAGTTATCTATGGTAAAAATCTCGTTGACCATAATCAAAAATTAATTCAAGTTTTTGAAGCATTAAAAGAATATAATTTAAAATTACAACCTAATAAATGCAAATTTCTACATAAAGAAGTGTTATATCTTGGTCATGTTATAACAGAAAAGGGCATTAAACCCGATAAAAACAAAATAAATACAATTTTAAATATAGATCCACCACAAAACCAAAAAGCTATTAAATCTTTTCTAGGATTGATAGGATATTATCGTAAATTCATACCAAAGTTCTCAGCTATAGCGCAACCAATGAATAAATTATTAAAAAAAGATGCTAAATTTGTTTGGGATGAATTTTGCGATGAATCTTTTAAAATCTTAAAAAAAGCTATAACTGAATACCCAGTATTACAATATCCTGATTTCACGAAAGAATTTTATCTCACAACTGATGCGAGCGACACAGCTTTAAGTGCTGTTTTATCGCAACAAACCTTAGAACAAGGTAAAGTAATGGATCTACCAATCGCTTATGTTAGTAGAACACTAAACAAAGCCGAACGTAATTACTCCACTATTGAAAAAGAAGCGTTAGCAGTCGTTTGGGCAACATCTTATTTTCGACCATACCTTTATGGTAGAAAATTTACGGTTGTTACCGATCACAAACCCCTTGTTTGGATTTTTAACATTAATAATCCAACTTCTAGAATTATGCGCTGGCGTATTAAATTAGAAGAATACGATTATTGTGTTATCCACAAATCGGGTCACTTGAATACGAATGCAGACGCTTTATCTAGATTAAAAATATCTAATATTAACGTTATTACAAGAGCACAATCTAATAAAATTAATCACAGTCAAAAGAACGAATTACAAGACAAAACCCATAATAATTCTGAAAACAACTATTCTGACCAAGATAATAAACATATTACAAATCAAAATATGCAATCAGACGATAATATACTAGAAAACAAAATTACTACTCTTACCGATCCTACAGAAATCAAAACAATTCTAGAAGAATATCATAATAGTCCAGTTGGAGGACATCAAGGTGTAAATCGTACACTGCAAAGACTTAAACAAAAGTTTTACTTTAAAAATATGAAGCAAACTATAATTAAATATGTATCTTCTTGCGAAATATGTCAAAAAAAATAAATTAAGCTTTAAAACTAAAATGCCTATGAAAATAACTGATACTCCTAATAAACCTTTCGAAAAAATTGCTTTGGATATAGTAGGACCATTGTCTACTTCTGAATCGGGTAATATGTATATACTAACGTTTCAAGATTTACTCACTAAATTTATGTTAGCTATTCCTATTCCTAATCAAGAAGCTGTCACGGTAGCCGATGTTTTTGTACGGAAGATCATTTGCATTTTTGGTACTCCAAAAATAGTTCTAACTGATCAAGGTACTAATTTTATGAGTGAAGTGTTTAAGAGGACTTGTTCATTATTAAAAATCAAAAAGATAAACACAACCAGTTATCATCCAGAATCCAATGGTTCCCTAGAAAGAGCACATCGTTCTTTGGGAAATTATTTGCGTTGTTATTCAAATAAAGATCCTGATAATTGGGATATGTGGTTAGACTTTGCTATTTTTGCACATAATACAACTCCTAGTACTTCAAAAAAATTTACACCGTATGAAATATTATTTGGTATAAAACCTGAATTACCATCAACTATCTCTAAAACTATTGAACCTTTGTATAATATTGACGATTACGTTCTCAACTTAAAATCACGCCTTCAAAATAGTTATAATGAAGCTAGAAATAATTTAATTAAATCCAAAGAAATAAACAAAAGAATCTTCGATAAGAATACTAGATTACTAGATATTATTGTGGGAGATAAAGTTTGGCTACTCGATAAAGTACGGAAAAATAAAAAATTAACCTCATGTTATCTAGGGCCTTACGAAGTTGTAGAAATAAATTCCCCAGAAAATACTACTATTAAAATAGGTAGGAAGACAAAACTAGTTCATAATAATCTGTTAAAAATGTTTATTGAATAAATATATATAAATAAAATATTCTTTTTTTTAACAAATTAAACTTAATCATAATTTTTTACAATCATATACATAACAATAAGTTTGTTTACATATAATATAATAATTTTTTTTTCTCTATGGCATATATAATTATATTGGATAACGATACTTTAAGTTAAAAAAAAAAAAAAAATAAACACATAATAATAATTTTTTTTTATATTAGATAATAATTACTTTAAAAAAAAAAAAAAAAATCAGACAACTATGTTCAAATTACAAAAATAATTTTTATATATTAAATAATAAATCACTTTAATGTAAAGCAAAATACAAAATGCCTCAAATTACAAAACAAAAAAAAAAAAAAAAAAAAAAATAATTACTAGTAACATTGAACTAAAAATTATCACAATTTCTGATAATTTTTTTTTCCATGGGGGAAAGTGTAATATGCCACTCTAAAACATGCATAAGTAAATACTAAATAAACTAAAATATTGTATAATAATTAAAATTAGAACTATATTATTTTCAATTTCTTTTTAGCTATAAATAAAGTAGGTTAAAGTATAATGTAACATATGGTTTACATATGGATATACTTTAAATATTAATAAGAATTAAAATAAAGATAAAGAATAAATTTAAACAAAGAAAGTAGAACTAATTTCTCATAATTCAATATTGAACTAAAATATTTTGTAAATACATGCTGGTTTGCATTGCCAGCATGATTCTTGACATATTGGTCTATTTTTGGATAGAACAATATTGTATTGTAACTAATTTGTAATATTGCTTTGTAACAAACTAAATTGTATTTGTATTATTGTATTTGTATTATTGTAAGTAAGAAAAATTTATAAAAGTCTTTCTTTGGTAAAAGACAGCAGCATTATTATTTTAAGACTCAGATGGTTGAGTCAAATTGTAAAAAACCATCAGATAAAATTAAAAGTTTTTAATAAA
The DNA here is from genome assembly GCA_963082915.1 of Dolichopus griseipennis. Taxonomy (NCBI): domain Eukaryota; kingdom Metazoa; phylum Arthropoda; class Insecta; order Diptera; family Dolichopodidae; genus Dolichopus; species Dolichopus griseipennis. The sequence continues at coordinate 273,735,637 of OY720441.1, forward strand.
ATATATTAATAAATTAACAAAAAAAGAACTAAGGAGTTTTTATTTTATAAATGAATTTTTGAAAACATTACAAGATAAACTTCTGAAAGACATACTTTCCAGTTTCCGTTTCTTAAATCAAAGTGAATAGGCAATTTATTTTCGAATGAAGCTAAAGTGTTGTCTGGAAAAAGTTTTAAATTATCATTACTAAACAATGTTACATAGAAGTTATCTTGATTATCCATCTTTGTTAACTTCTTTTAAGACATAAAATGTTGCACTTTTTATATGTTGTCCATTCCGGTGTTAATGAAGTTCTTAGTTTTGGACTTCTTAGTAAAGGTTTTAATTTTCGTTTTTTTGTTTCAGGAAACTGTGAAAGTATAGTTGAGGAAATTGAACTACCGGCCGATCTTAGTGTCTTCTTTTTTTCAGGAGATGGTACGGCAACGGTAATTACATAACCACTTGGTGTTTCAAACATTCGATAATCAGAACTTAGAGATGGTCTTTGTACTAGTTTTTCGCCTTTCAACATTTCGGTTTGAGCTAATTTTCTAAATGAATTTTCATCATCTAAATCGATATCCATATCTGAATACTCTTTTTTAGGATCATATTCAAACACTTCATCAGTAACTAATGGTACAAAATTAGTCTGTGTTGATGTTGATTTGTATTTAGGTAATTCAGTTTCTGTATATGCATTTCGTTTAGAAAAGAATTTTGTTTGAGTGCCTGTATCAAATGTAGGATTATTAGCCTTTTCTGGTAATTTTTTTGCGTGTCTTTTGTTAATTCCATATTTGAGGAGATTTTGACGATATAAGTACCATTTTTGCAATGGTTTTAAGTTTTTATCATATAAAACTTTTTTCATTTTTTGATCTAATAAATCCAAGTTTTTATCATCTTGAAATAATTTACTAAATTTTGAAAATATTTCTGGTGACATAACAATCATTCGCTGCATTATGTCTTACTGAATAATTTCCCTATTACACCAGATAATATAGTTCCGATTAGAGTTGGTAAAAACCCACCATATTGAACTAATATTTTTCTTTTGGCTTTTATACTTTTCTTAGCACAGGCTAGAAATCTTAATTATTTTTTATGTTTTTTTAATTTTGCTTTTTGTGCCGATGATATTTTATTATTACCATTTAATATATTGATTGCAATTTCAGCAATAGTTTTTATAATATCATCATCACAATATTTAAGAATATTTTTACGAAATATCTTGTTGTTAATTTTTTGGAATAATTTCTGGGCTACACCATTTTATTGTTTCAATTTTCGGAGAAATCAATCTATTAATATTTTCAATTAAATTACACACAAATGTTGTTTTCCCACATCCAGATGGTCCCGCTATCATCATTGTAAATGGATGAATAAAATTAATCATTTTTGGTCTGTGTCTGATAAGAAACTGAATTTAAAATACAATTTAGAGATCATATAAAAGCAGCGAACATATTCTTAGTACTGTCATTTTGAATTATGGAAGTGGAGGAGTTCTTAAATATTTATTCCTCCGGCAAATTGATTTGGTTGAAATGATTCCATATGCAAAATTTAATAAGGCATATAAATATTTATTAACCGTTATTGATACATTTTCAAAATTTGCATATGCTGAACCGATTAAAAACAAAAGCGCTGATAATGTTTTAATCGCAATGAAAAATATTTTTAAGCGTGCTGGTAAAAAACCAAAAAATTTACAATCTGATCAAGGTTCGGAATTTTTCAACAAAAAATTTCAAAAGCTAATGAGGAAATATAAAATTAACATGATAATGGACATATTCAGAACTAAAAGCATCAATTGTAGAACGTTTCAATCGCACCCTAAAAAACATGATGTGGAAACAATTCAGTTTACAAGGCACATATAAATGGTTACCTATTCTGCCATCGCTAATAGAAAAATATAACTCAACATATCATCATAGAATTAAACTTCCACCTAAAAATGTTACAAAGAAAAATGAGAAATTTTTATTAAAAACTGTCTACAATAAATTAAAAGAAGTCCGAAAAGCAAAATACAAAGTTTGAGATTTTGTTCGTATAAGTAAATTTAAAGGTATATTTGCAAAAGGTTATCAACCTAATTGGTCAACAGAAATTTATACAATAGCGAAAATAAAAAGAACTGATCCAATAACATATAATTTACTTGATTACACACAAAAACAAATAAAACGCAGTTTTTATGAACCTGAACTTACATCTGTTAAATTTCTTAATGTTTACCTTGTAGAAAAAATAATAAGAAAAAAAGAAAATCAAGTTTTGGTTAGGTGGAATAATTTATTTACTTTTAGTAAAACATGCTATGATGTTATTTAATATTAAAAACAACTTTTTAAAACCAAGTTTTATATATATTTTTTTTTTTTTTAACTTGAACTTGATCACGTTTTCAATTTGTATTCATGATCACGCCTTTATATTATTAACAATATAATTTCAAACGTTTATTTGTTTCATTTTTTTCAAAACTTTTGCAGTTAAGTTAATATTCAAACAAAAAATTTCCATCGATTTTTTAAGCTTTTCAAATTTAAAATGGCAGTTTGGAGCTTAATTTTTGAAACATAACGAACGAGCTTTATCAGCTTTGAATTTTTTAAATTTTTCACGTAAATATTAAATCAAGCTTAAACTTTGATAATATTTAGTATAAACCAAAATTAAAAAACTTTTCATATCTATTTAGGAATATTCAACTCCATAGGTTAAGCTTATTTTTTTTTTAATTTTCGCAGAAATATTAAATCAAGCTTAAACTTTGGTAATATTAACTTTGTATTTAAACCAAGCTTTGAAACTTTTCAAATTTTATTAAGAACAATAAGTACAATATCTTAATTTGAAATTTAAACATAACTGATATCCTAACAACCAAGCTTAATTTAAAATACTCAAAGACTCAAACTAGTTTAAGCTTATTATTGTTTTAATTTGAAATTAAAACATAACTGATATTTAAAAAACTTTTCATAATTTTTTTTAATTTTTTTTAATAAAACTTTTAATATCTTTGAAATTTAAACATAACTGATATCCCAACAACCAAGCTTAATTTAAAATACTCAAAGACTCAAACTAGTTTAAGCTTATTATTGTTTTAATTTGAAATTTAAACATAACTGATATTCTAACCGCTAAGCTTAATTTGAAATACTTTTTTTTTTAGTGTTTTATTTTTCTATTCATTATGTTATTTTTTACAATTCAAAAACAAAAACTTAAAAAGAATTCTTATATGCTAAAATGTAATTTGTACATGGCTGACCAATATGTCAGCTCTCACAATTTATTTAGAACTATATTAATATATATCTCTTTTCATGTTTTAATATTGTTATTTTGATTTCAACATAATTTTATTTTAGTTTTAATGTAATATTAATATAATTGAATTTATTGGAAACAAATTTTTTTTATATAAAAACCAATTTTTTTTATTTATATTTTTTATAAAATCTTAAAACTAAACTAACCTAATACTTATACCTATACCTAAACCTAGAATAACCTACGTTACATCTAAATTTTTTCAAAAGTATGGTTTTTTAATTTCTAATTTATTTTTTGCAGGAATATACATATCATATTTAAACAACTCATTGTCATTAATATTTATTATATTTAAATTTGAAGGTATTTGTTTAATTTTCGCGTTTCTTTTATAGTGGTATAAAATCGAAATATTTTGACTATTTTCAATATAATTATGTTTGTCCAAAAACACGAATCCTTCTGGAGGCAAAAAACCTGTAACTAGGCAGTTTTTAATGTACTCAAAATTTTCGTACCATGGATGGCAGATTAATGAGTTCTCGCATGATTCACTACTCTTTGTATATGGTTACGTATGAGACGAATGATAAAATTGTCGATTCTAATTATGTTCGCCTTATCATATATAAATTTATTTGAATAATAGTGCATATTAGTGTTAGGTTTTCTATTGTAATTTGTACAAGCTCTTAAATACTTGCGTTCGTATATTCTTAATTTTTCCATCACAGAAGCATTAACATTATACCATATTGGGCAGGCATATGTTAGTACTGGACGGATTAAGGTTTTGTAGCAGAGCAATTTAACATTGTTGCAAAGTGTTCTGGAAAAGAACAATTTTCCTAAATTAATAAAGGCGTTATTTGCTTTTCTTATTTGATTTTTAACATGATAGTTAAAGTTTAACAAATAATTATAGTGAACTCCTAAATACTTGAAGTTCACAGAGTTTTAATTTTTGTTTTGTCTGGAGTTAATATATAAAAATCTCTCCAGCATGATTTAACATTATATTTTACCTTGTTAATAGTATTCCTGAATAACATAGTTTCACATTTTTGATAATTTACTTTTAGCTTCCAAAGATTACTATAAGATATCACTTTACAAAACATTTTTTGTAAAATGTATTGTGCATCTCTTAAATTATTACTCGTTGCGTAAATTGTCAGATCGTCCGCAAATGCTATACTGTAATTGGGCTCTAAATTTTTATTTAGAGAATTCAATAATTCGCTTATGTATATATTGAACAAAATAGGGGAATTTACGGTGCCCTGTTGTAACCCATCAGATAATTTGAATTCTTTGGATAAATGATTATCCGACCCCCATGTCCTAAAAGTTTACCTCTAATCATGTTGTTAATCAGAATAACTAAATGTAAGGGATATTGATATTTTAAGAGTTTGTATATTATACCATCAATCCAGACGGTGTCAAAAGCTTTTTCAAAGTCCACAAAACGTGCTGCTACAACCTTATCATCGTTTATATTTTTACATATATCCGATGAAAGCTTCGTCATAGCATGTATTGTGCTGTGTTTATGACGAAAACCAAACTGATTTGATGGTATAATATTTTTAATCTCAGTTATTTTGACTATAAATTTATTTATTATTATTTCTAGGATTTTTCCTATATTTGGTAATAAACTTATTGGTCTACAACTGCTAGGATCTGAAGCACTTTTTCCTGGTTTTTTAATGTAATAACAACTGCTTTTTTCCACTTATTTGGGAAGTAGCTTATATTAAGGCAATTGTTAAAAATTATTGTGTATAAGTTAATTACTGAAATAGGAAGATGTTTTAAGACTATATTTGGAATTTTATCTATACCTGCCGATGTTTTACCTTTAAGTTTTGATAAAATATCTTTAAGTTCATTTTGAGCTATAAAATAATTATTTAAAGTTTCATTATCAAGTAAATTATTTGAGTGTAAATGATTGTTAAATTTAACAAGGGATATTTTATTTGTTTTGTTATTTTGAATTATTTGGTTTAAATTGTTAATACTTTGCTCTACAATGTTACTTATCGGGGAAAATCTGTTTGTAACTTGCTTTTGAACTTGGTATAAATGTGTTGCCATTACTTCATTTATGTGTTCGTTTTCTTTGATAATATAATTATTGTTTTCTATTTTAAGTTTATTTAAATTTAATTGGGCGTCGTTTAAAATTTGCGTATTGTTAATTGGAATTTTTAAGTAGTCAATTTTGTTTGAGGTTTGTTTTTTATAAATTTTTTTAATTTCAGAGAACAAGCTTTTATTGTTTGATAATTTTATGTTTTTGATTCTGTTAGTCCAATAATTATTTATTGAGAGTTTAATATTTTGTTTTATTAACGAATTTATGTTTTTCAGTAATGAATTAATTCTTAGAAATGATGGTGCGTTTTTTTCTATTTTTATTTTAATCAATTGAAATTTAGCTGTAAGTAATTCACTTTTATATTTTTTAAGTCTAGTAATAGTTGGATTTAAATAAATATCTAGGCTATTAAAATTATTGTTTTTGGATGGGATTGTTAACGACATTGCTTTCCGTATGTATTGAATTTTCAATGTTTTCGATATAAAAGTCAATGTCTCTATCTGTTAGGTTTTTATTGTTAGGAATATTTTTAAGAACATCATCATTTCTTACTAAATTATTTAACACATTTTTAAATTTGTTCCATTTAGCTTTCCTAAATAAATAAGTTTTTTCAGGTGATGGAGCCACTAAATATTCTTCCCTATTATTATAACTAATTTCAGTCCCTAAAGCTAAATGGTCACTATCATAAGAATATGTTTTTATTTGGTTCTGATTATTAGTTTTTAAATTAATTCTTATGTCAGTTAGGAATATGTCGATATACGATTCTCCTCTCGGAAATGACGGTATATCGGAAGAATATAATTTAATCCTATACATACAATTAAATCTTTCGACAAATTTTTCGAGAATAGATCCTCGAGCATTATTTGATTGATTTACCCATTTTATGTGTTTAGCGTTTAGGTCTCCTGCCAAAATAAAATAGTTATTAATGTTATCTAATTGAAGAGTTTGAAATAATTCCAGTAATTCTTTATTAAAATTAGCATTATGATTTTGTGATGCATAAGCAGATATTATAAAAAGATTTTTATTTCTATTTAAAAGTCTTATTTTTATAATACATACTTCTAAACATTTAAACCTATTTAGAGTATAATCTTTAATTATATCAAATTTTAAATTATTTTTAATTAGAATGGCCGTACCTCCACCTAAAGTAGCTTCAGATCTATCATGTCGAATTAATTTATAATCCTTTATTTTTATACGACTAGTTTTATCTAATTTCGTTTCACATAAGGTAACCACATCCGGGTTGTGAACATTTAAAAAATTTATTAATGAAAGTTGTTTAAGATAAGATCTACAAGAATTTACGTTTATAGAAAACATTTTTAATTTTAATTGTAGCAAAGTTTTATTCATCATCATGGACAGTTTCAAATAAGAAATCTACCCTTGCAGATAAACTTTGCATTTCTTTTTGCATTTCATTTTGTGCATTTTTAAAATCTTCATTTAATTTGTTTACATTTTTTGTTAAATCACTTATAGCTAAAAGTATTTTATCTAAATTTATGTTGTTATTGTTATTTGTAGGTATTTTTTTCAGATGAAATATTATTTTTATTGTTGGCATTGTTATTGTTGTTATTAATATTGTTATTGTTGTTATTCATATTGTTATTGTTGTTATTAATATTGTTATTGTTGTTATTAATATTGTTATTGTTGTTGTTATTAGTATTGTTATTGTTGTTGCAAACAGCATTTGCATAGGAGCAGGTGCTTTTTACAAAACTATCAATTTTTGTTGTTTTATTTATTGTTTTTTTTATTTTATTTTGTTTACTTATCTCAATATGATTTATTTTTTTTGTGAAGACTGGGCATTTTGTGAAGATGCAGGGTGACCATATGACTTGCACAAGGTACAAAATAATTTTTCTGCTGGGCTTTCTTTTTTAATAGTGCAGTTTGCTGGTACGTGGTTACCGCCACATTTTACGCATCTTAATTCCATATTGCAATTAAAAGCCGAGTGGTTAAATCGCTGACATCTTTTGCATTGTGTAATAGTTGGTTTTTTTAATTTCTCCCATTTTATAATTTGATGGTCAAGATATTTAATATTAACAATATTGTTTATTGAACTTTGTGGTTCCGCTTGAACAATGTAAATTGGTAACTTTATATTTTCTTTTATTGATTTTTTTGTTGTCATTCTGAATACTTTAGAAAATTTACATTGTTCTACATTATTTGAATTTAATAAGTTCAGTACTACTTCTGGTTCGTAGTCGTTATGAAGGCCTTTTAACACAAGGCTAATCGGTCTTTGGCTCTTCATAGTATATGAGAAGCATTCCACTTTAGCTTCTTTTAACGATTCAAAAGTTTTTTTATATTCATTTTCGGTTTGCAAATAAAGAATACGGCGTGTGTTTTTGATTGACTTTATAAAATAATTTGTAGTTTTTAATTGAAATTTAATTAATTTTTTTATTAGTTCTAAATCATTAGACGTAATAAATATTGGTGGCACTTTTTTTTTTTTAATGTTATTAGTTGGATTATTATTAATATTGTTATTTTGTGATTTTGAGTTAATTTCAACATTAATGTTAGAATTTTTTGGATTATTATTTTTTGGTGGTTTTGTATTAGATGGACCGGGTAAGTTTTTTATATTTTCATTATTGATATTGGTGCTATTATTTGTATTATTATTCATTTTATTAGTGTTTTTTGATTTTAGAATTTCCAAGTAATTGAGGTTACTTGTAATTCCTTTTTCACATGTTTTATTTTTTTCAACATCGACAATGACGTCATTGACATCATCTGTTATATCAAGATCGTCATCATCTCTTAATAATTGGAATCTATTTGTTTCAGTTGAATTGTCATTTAATACTTTCATTATTTATAATTTTAATGTTTTTTTTGCTTGGCACTTTTTTTATATTTTTAGATACCATTTTATGTATTGTATCTTTTTTTATATTCGTGCATTCGCTGTCATTAAACATGAATATAAAAAAGAAAATTATTTATGCACTTATTTTTAACTATTTCTTTTTTTCACTGTTTTATATAAATAATTTTTAGTTTTTTGTTAAATGTTATTGTTTTTTGCACTTTTACGCGCGTTTTTCAAATAAATTTTTAAAATTTTTTTTTTTAAGACCGATACAGTTTTTTCGTCAATAGCTCACGTCTACTCTTCTCAAAAGATCAATTCGAACTCAAAGCACAAAACCTTTTACTTATCACAATTTTATTGCATAACTTTAGGAGAACTGCTGACTGCTGACGCTGAAACGGCACTAAAAAAGCTCTAAGAGCTTTTGCTGACGCTGAACCGGCATATCCATACTACTATCACGATAACTCAAAAAGTAAAGAAGCTAGGATTGTGAAATTTTCACAAATTCGGTTTTATGCAAAAAACGGAATCGAAATTGAAATTCAGCCATTTTGGTCCACGGGTTCGAGTACCTGCCATACAACTTCTAATTTTATATGAGCATTACTCTATACCTATGGAAGCTGCGTGTCTGAAATTTTGCCAAAAGTAGTTTAACTTTATGGCCAAAGTTACTACAAAATTTGGTTGGTCTACTGCAGAGGGTTCGAGTAGCTGCCATACAACTCCTTCTTTTATATGAGCTTTACACTACACCTGATGTAGCTGGGTGTCTAAAATTTTGCAAAAAATAGCTTAGTGTAATGGCCAAAGTTACTGCAAAATTTAGTTGGTCTACTGCTGAGGGTTCGAGTAGCTGCCATATAACTCCTTCTTTTATATGAGGATTACACTACACCAAATGGAGCTGGGTGTCTGAAATTTTGCCAAAAATAGTTTAGTGTAATGGCCAAGGTTACTGCAAAATTTGGTTGGTCTACTGCAAAGGGTTCGAGTAGCTGCCATACAACTCCTTCTTTTATATGAGCATTACTCTACACCTAATAAAGCTGAATGTTTGAAATTTTGCCAAAAGTAATTATCCGGATGATATAATGTATATGTTACGGTCATACGGGTATCCCAGAGTTGACACAGTCTACTCAACTGCACTCTTCCTCGTTTTGCTCTCCTTAAATAGTATCAAATAGTGCAAAAGTTAAATGAGATAATCTTAATAATAATTAAAATAAAGCTAATAAGGAATCCGAATGATATTATATTTAAATATCGTAACATTTACCTTCTCTACATTTTTCGTAAGTCTTTGTTTTTTATCTGTTTTGCAGTTGCTGTTATACCCGTATGACTATATAGTCTAAGGGTATAATAAATTTGCAATTACGTTTGTGACGCAGAGAAGGAGGGGGGGTAGATATAGACTCAAGTGTATGGATCGGATCAGAATCGAAAAATAAATCGATTTAGCTATGTATGTCCGTCCGTCATCAGGATAACTCAAAAAGTGAAGGGGCTAGGATTATGAAATTTTCACAAATTCGTTGTTACGCAAAAACCGGAATCGCTATTTAAATCCAGCCATTTTGGTCTACGGGTTCGAGTACCTGCCATACAACTTCTAATTTTATATGAGCATTACTCTATACCTATGGAAGCTGCGTGTCTGAAATTTTGCCAAAAATAGTTTAGTATAATGGCCAAAGTTACTGCAAAATTTGGTTGGTCTACTGCAGAGGGTTCGAGTAGCTGCCATACAACAACTTCTTCCATATGAGCTTTAAACTACACCTGATGAAGCTGGGTGTCTGAAATTTTACCAAAAATAGTTTAGTATAACGACCAAAGTTACTGCAAAATTTAGTTGGTCTACTGCTGAAGGTTCGAGTAGCTGCCATACAACACCTTCCTTTAATTTGAGGATTACACTACCTAAATGAAGCTGGGTATCTGTAATTTTGCCAAAAATAGTTTAGTGTAATGGCCAAAGTTACTGCAAAATTTGGTTGGTCTACTGCAAAGGGTTCGAGTAGCTATACAACTATACAACTCCTTCTTTTATATGAGCATTACTCTACACCTAATAAAGCTGAATATTTGAAATTTTGCCAAAAGTAATTAACCGGATGATATAATGTATATGTTACGGTCATACGGGTATCCCAGAGTTGACACAGTCTACTCTACTACACTCTTCCTCGTTATAAGTAGATTTCAGTGTAAAATTGCAGTTTTCTTCAAATAAAATCTAAAAATCAAAAAAATTCAATTTCGTTTATATTATGCTTAAATACATAGTATTTTAAAAGCTTTTTTTCCAAAAAAGAAGTCTACATTTCTCTCATAAAATCTAAAAAACGAGGAAGAGTGTAGTAGAAGTTTCAGGTAAGTATAAAACAAAATATAAGTTGGAAATCAGATTTGTAAACCTTTTCTAAGCCATCGACTATATTTTATTCAAACTTTTTCAATTCAAGAAAACTACTATTTACATAGTATAATGACATAACGGCAAATTTAGTATATCCACCACCGGAAATCCACCATCGTCAAATCTATCGTATAGTTGCACGAAACCGTATAGTTATCGTAAAGTAACGAAAAAATATGTAAAAAGCTGCTGTGCCGCAATGAGTTAATGGAACTCAACAAACCTGTTTTTGAGACTTTGACCAGCAATATTTCGTAAAATTGGACGTAATATCCTTCCAAATTTTGTTTGGACAATTGTTGGGCGGCAATTTTCAAACGGTTAAACCATTTGCAATTTATAGCAAGCAAGTAACGAAAAAATCTATTAAAGCTGTTGGGTCGCAATGGGTTACCAGAACTCCACAAATATTTTTTTGAGGCTTTCTTTTCAACCAAAGCAGTACTTCCAAAAATTGGCCGAAACTTGCTTTTTTACATTTTGCACGCTTCCGGGCAACGCCGGGTAAATCTGCTAGTATTTGAAATAAACAACGAATAGCACCACACCACTGATAAAATATCTTTTTGTACCCTACACCTATAGAATAGGTAAAAGGGTATATTTACTTTGGTATGGTATTTGCAACCACCTAAAGGAAGCGAGCTAGATATGGAAAAGTATATATATTTGTGATCAGCGCGACCTCCTGAGTCGATATAGCCATGTCCGTCCGTAGGCACGATAACTCAAAAAATAATGGAGCTATTTTGATGAAATTTTAACTGTAGGTTTGTACGGCGGGGATTGCATATGGGCGAAATCGGCCCATTGGTTCAGATTCTGGACCTTTTAATCGATCGAAGGGCTAACAATCATATATAAAAAATCACAAAATCACAATAACTCAAGAACAAATAACGCTTTCTTCATCAAATTTGTGATGTACGTTACTAGTAATGAAACTACTTCGGGGATTGCGTAAGTTCGGGATTGGACCATGGGTTCGGAACCTAGAACTTTTTGATCGAATTTAGGCCAAACGAGCATAATTCCGAAATCAAAGAAGATAGAACCTCCAAATTTTGTATCAGGGTGTCCCTTCCTATTTCCTTAATGTTTTTGAAATTTGGGCCCAATTGGAGGAGTGGGTGTGGGCCAGCCACTCAGTTCCAAGGACCTTAAAGCATGTTTTCGAAATTAATAAAGATAGTAATTTGAAATAAATGTAGAAGCTTCAAATTTGGCATATGGGTGTTCTTTACTATTTCCTGCGTGTCCCTCTAATTTTGTACCTTTCATAGACCTCCCAATTCCTTAGTTTCATAGACCTCCCAATGTGTAAAATTTTATCATCGAAATTAATAAAACTAGTAACTTCAATTAAGATAGTTCCAATTGTGTACAAGTGTTAACTAGTATTGAAGGTATAACGGGGACTGCATATGGGCGAAATCGTACCATAATTTCGGGTTCTGGAACCCTTGAAAAGTTCAAGGGCTAACAAACATATATCTTAAAAACACCATAACTCAAAAAATAATGCCGCTATTTTGATGAAATTTAAACTCTAGGTTACTAGTAATTAAAGTACCATTGGAATTGGTTCTGGTCGAGTTTGGCCAATGAGTTCGGATTCTAGAAGCTTTTGATCGATTTGAGGCCGAACGAGTATAATTTCCCCTAATTTGCGATGAATTGAAGCGCTGGTTCAGTAACCCTCTTAGTCCAACCAAGGTTTAAAAGCTAATAATCGAAATAATTAAAATTCGTAGCTTAAAAACAGAAAGAACATTCCAATTGTATACAAGGATTAACTAGTATTTAAAGTACAGCGCGGACTGCAGATGGGCGAAAAAACCTCATGGGTTCAGATTCTGGACTTTTTAATCGATCTAAGGGCTAACGAACATAAAAAAAAATCACGATAATTCAACAACTAACGACACTATCGTCATGAAATTTGTGCTGTAGTTTATTGGTAATGAAACTACGGCGGCGATTGAGTACAGTGAGGATTGGACTATGGGTTCGGATCTTAGAACTTTTTGATCGAATTTAAGCCAAACGAGCATAATTCCGAAACCAATGTACACCGAACCTCCAAATTTGTTATCAAGGTGTCTTTTTTTATTTCCTTAGTGTCCTTGAAATTTGGGACTAATTGGAGTAGTGGGTCGGGAAGCAGCCACACAGTTCAGAAGACCTTAATGTATATTTTCGAAATTAATAAAGATAGTAACTTCAAACAAATTTATAAGCTTCAAATTTGGCACAAGTATCTCTATTAGACCTCCCAAGGTTTAAAAACTAATAATCGAAATTACAAAAAATGGTACCTTAAGATTAATTTAGAACGTTCCAATTGTGTACAAGGGTTAACTAGTATTGCAAGTATGACAGGGACTGCATATGGGCGAAATCGTACGATGGTTTCGGGTTCAGGAACCTTTGAAAAATGGTACCTTAAGATTAATTTAGAACGTTCCAATTGTGACTAGTATTGCAAGTATGACAGGGACTGCATATGGGCGAAATCGTACGATGGTTTCGGGTTCTGGAACCTTTGAAAAGTTCAAGAGGTAAGAAACGTATATTTTAAAAACACCTTAACTCAAAAACTAATGACGCTATTTTAATGAAATTATTTCTATCCCTTTTGTTTATTTATTTAAAATATTATTAAAATTCAAAATTTTAAAATTAATCAAATGAATATGTTTTTTTAATTTTAAATTTTTTATTTTTTGATCAATTTATATTTTTGATTTTATAAGAAATGCTTTACTTTCAAAAATTTTCTGATAATCTGTGAATCAAACGCTTTTTACATAAAAATGTAAACACCTAAACATTAATTGAAATTTGCTACATAATACAAATCTCTTAATAGAAAATTTTATTGTGCGTTGCACTTTTATTGTAGCGCTAGATGTTAAAATTTTTTTCTGTACAATAAAAGTACAGTTTTATTTAAATTTACTCACATTTGGTTTGATTTTAGTCTTAAACAATAAAAACCTACCATATAATTGATTTGTCGTTTTATAAAATTTAAATTTGTACTTTTGCCTTACACAAAAAAAGGAATTGACAGCCCGTGAAACTATTCTATACTACACATATAATTCAAATTAAAAGTTTTGGTTGTCTTATCTGTTTGCCACTATTTCTTAAAAAATCGGTTTACATTTTGTTATGAATGTTTGAGTGTGTAAATTTACAATATTGAATTTTATATTCTTCTTTTTCTAAAATTTTGTGTTAAGAAAAAATAAAAATTTTACAATTGTATGTGTATTGTAACCTATTCAATTTCACAAGTACACGTACCAAGTTGAAAATACGTGTAAGGGATGCATAACAACAAAACAGGTCCATCGTGTAAGGGATGCATAATAATAAATTTAAAGGTATGAATATTGCCATCATTATTTATAGTGTGAAGTAAGGGTTGTTCAAAATTGAGGTATCATTTTGATTTTGCCGCCCTTTTTTTTCTACCTGGAATTTTTATACGATGTTTCTTTAGGTATACTCTAAATACATTCCGGTTAGTTAATATGGAACGTTACACGAAGGAACAACGTGTTTTTGTTTTTACTACATTTTTCGAAAATGGTAAAAGTTTTCAAGATGTAATTAGGAAATTTCGAACAAAATTTGGTAGAGAAAATGCTCCAATAAATCGTGCCATCAAGCTGATTGTTGATAAATTTCTAGAAACTGGTAGGTAGGGTTTTTGTAGGGTTTTGTGAAATCGAAAGTGTACAACAATTCAAGAGCTTAAAAACAACATTATCGAGCAGGTTTAAACTATTGAGAACAGTTTATTGAATAACGTGATTCAGAATTTTGGTAAAAGATTGGAAGCCTGCCGAAGTAGTAGAGGGGGCCACTTGGCCGACATAATTTTTCACTATTAACCGGAACCTATTTGTAATAAATTAAAATGAAAATATATTTAATATTTCAAAAAACAAGTGATGAAAAAAACCAAAGGTTTTTAAAAAAGCACATTTTCAAAATAATAAGTGTTTCATACTGATTATTTTATCGGAGTATAATGTTGAAGCTTCAATGTTAACGTTTTATTAAGGAAATATATACGTTGGTGACTAAGTTACTACTTACTTATAAAAACCGTATTTTTTTTATTTTTTAAGTCCTAATAGCCCCTCTATGGGGAAGTTTGCCCAATTTTTCAAGGATCTAATCCTCACTACTCCCCTTCCCCCAATTTTTTTAGGTTCAAGAAATTAAATTGGGAATTCTACCAAAATTTGGAATTTTATTTTGAATTTTACTATATAAGCAAAAATGGTTAAAACTGACAGACACTTTCTTCAATTTAAAGAACCACTTTTGAATTTAAGAAAATCTTTTAACATATGTTAAAGTATAATGTAGGACCTTAAAATTTTGTATATCAACAAAAAAAAATTTGAACGGGTATTCAAGTTACAGGTGTTTAAATATAGCAAAATTTCAATTTTCGAGCTCTTATAGCTGCTAAACAGGGGACGTGACAAAAAAATTTTGTTAACTGACTCCTACTAATTTTTGAAGTTCTAACTTCTCCCAAAATTCCAAGACCCTAGCTGGAACCGTTTAAGAGATATGTGGGGCCAAAAATTTTGCAAAAATTGAGTTTTGCATAATGATAAATTTTAGTACCGTATGGCAACCCTGTACATTTAAGTGATATATTTTTGTAAAGCCTAAGAATGCAACTTTCTTCTACCGTTTTTAGATTGAAAATATAGCTAACAGAACTCTTATTATATCAATTTAAATATAGGGCTTTTTTGAAATTTGCGGGGGCTGTAGCTTCGTCACCCTTTAAAATTAAGAAAAACCTTTGACACATGTTGAAATATATTTAAAGAGCTTTCAATTTTGCAAATCACAAAAAAAAAATTTGAACAGGTATTCAAGTTACAGGTGTTTAAAAATAGCAAAATTTAAATTTTCGGGCCCATATAGCTGCAAAACAGGGGACGTGACAAAAAAAATTTGTGAACCGACTTTTATTTATTTCTAAGGATCTAACTACTCCCAAAATTTCAAGACCCTAGCTTGACCCGTATAGAAGATATGTGTAGCCAAAAATTTTGCAAAAATTGAGTTTTGCATAATGGTAAATTTTAGAACCGTATGGCAACCCTGTCAACATGTCTTTTAAAAATTTATAAAGTTTATAAAACCAGCTATCTTTTGCCGTTTTTAGATTGAAAATACACCTAATAGAACTCTTGTTATAACAATTTGAATATAGGGCTTTTCCCAACTTTGGAGGGCTGCAGCTCCGTAACGGGTGGGGCTACAGAAAAAAATTCTTCTACGAAATAATTTTTTTTGTAATACCTACTCGTGGTTGAAATTTCTTTTCTCTATTTCAAACTATGTAAAAGTTTTTGTAAACATACGGACAGACAGACAGACAGACAGACAGACGGACGGACGGACGGACAGAGTGAAACTATATAGGCACATTTTTACAAAATTTTTTGAAAATGTGCTAAAAAGTCTTTTTTTATTAAAATTAAATGATACCTCAATTTTGAACACCATATTTATAAAAATTTTGATGTGTTGATTAAGAGAATATTTTACATGTTGGCAAGGTCTCGCTATATAATTTATTATATATATGATAAATTGAAAACAAATAATTTTTTTAATAAACGATCAAATTTTTTTTTATTCTAATTTTTATTATATCTAATATTTTATTGAATTATTACCATAGGTTTTTATTACCGATACTTAAGTTATCATCATCATGCCAGAATTGGTTAACAAATGTCAAGTCTATTAATGAGGGAATAGAGTTGTCTAACAACAACGCGTATATAAAAAAGAAAAACAAAAGGTTGCTTTATTTAACCGTGCAAGTTGTAAAAAAGCAATTTTTAACCAATTTCGACCAATTTTTGCGAAATACTACTGCTTTGGTTAAAAAAAAAACCTCAAAATTGTATTTCCGCTAACTCATTGCGGCCCAACAGCTTTTTATAGGTTTTTTCATTATTTTGCTATAAATTAGAAATGGTTTAACCGATTGACTTCAAATTTTTTGTTCCTCTTTGAGAATGGAGTTCACTCTATTAACAGACTTGGAATTTGTTAACCTTTGCCGCCCGACAATTGTCCAAAAAAAAATTTTGGAAGGATATTGCGTCCAATTTTGCGAAATATTGCTTGGTTAAAGTCTTAAAAACTGGTTTGTTAAGTTCCGTATGACCGTAATATAAACATTATAACTGGTTAATTACTTTCTTTTGGCAAAATTTCAAACATACAGCTTTATTAGTCGTAGTGTAATGCTCATATAAAAGAAGGAGCTGTATGGCATCTACTCGAACTCTCTGCAGTAGAGCAACCAAATTTCGAAGTAACTTTGGTCATTACACTAAACTATTTTTGTGCAGAATTACAGACACACAACTTCATTAGGTGTGGTGTAATGCTCATATAAAAAAAGGAGTGAATAGCGGCTACTCGGACCCTCTTCAGTAGGCCAACCAAATTTTGCAGTAACTTTTGCCATTACACTAGCCTATTTTTAACAAAATTTCATACCCCCAGCATAATCGATACATAGGCATAGAGTAATACTCATATAAAAGAGGAAGTTGTATGGCAAGTACTCGAATTCATGAATCAAAAAGGCTGGATTTTAATAGCGAAGGCGGCTATTGCATAAGAACGAATTTGTGAAAATTTCAAAATCATAGCTCTTTATTTTTTGAGTTATCGTAGTGACGGTCGGACAGACGGACGTGCGGACATACATAGCTAAAGCGAACTATTTTTCGATTCTGATTTGATCCATACACTTGAGTCTATATCTACTCCCTTCTTCTCTGCGTCACAAACGTAATGGCAAATTTATTATACGCTTTGACCTATATTCATACGGGTATAATTATGTGCACCATGTGCAATTTTTGTGTTAACTTTTTTCAATAACATCAACTTAAATTAAAACATTGAGGGACGGAGCAACGTGCACCGGTAGCTAGTTTACATATAAGTTTTATTATACCCGTTTGACTATAAGTCAAAAGGGTATACTTCATTTGCCAGTATACTATGTCACAAGAAGTTTACTTGAATTGCCAACGTTTGCATAAAATATAGTCGATGGTTTATAAAAGGTTTCAAATTCTGCTTTTCAACTTACCTGAAAGTTCTACTACGCTTTTCCTCGTTTTTTTAAGATTTTATGAGAGAAATGTAGGCTTCTTTTTTGGAAATTTTTTTTTAAAAATGTAGTTTTGAATATGCGAATTATAGATAACGAGAAAAAAGGAATTCTTGGTAAAGAATATGTGTAGTATATCTTCACATAAAGAACGAAAGAAAATAAAAGTTCAATTATCATGATATAACATGTAATACCTTTAACTTTGATTTATCAAATTTTCAAAATGTCTTGACTACAATGTTGCAAATTCTGATTTTAGTTCTTTTCTATTTGAGATAACTTAAGATCAAATTTTTACAAGTATTATTTTTCTTTTTCTATATAAGATTTAAAGAACAAGTAATTTAATGTTAGAATTAAAAAAATTTATAGATATAAATCAATTTGGTTACAGTGTTGTTAAAATTTTCTATTTTATGTTATGTGTTTTTAAGAAAAAACAAAACTTACAAATTCAATACAATGATTCATGTTTGTATAACAATTATCATTTAAAAATATAGTATGGATAAATATTTTAATAATAGTACACTCCAAGTTACCAAGAACAAACATGGCTAAAAAAATAATTTTAAACAAACTTATTAATCCAGTCTCTGAAAATCTGCAACGATTTTTAATCGAAAGTGAAATGTAACGGTTCAACATATACGGTCTCGGAAAATAAAGTTTTTAATTAGAAGAATACCGGTTAATAGACATCCAATAGATTGGATTAAAGACGCCATCGAACAAACAATCAAACATGTAACTGGAGAAGTAAGTCCCACGGATAAGATTGTGATAACGTTTTTTGGTGAAAGTTTTCAAGTTTGTCCAGCATTTCTTAACTTTAAAACTTCAAGCGACTTGAAGTTTAACGATGTTTGGGATAAAATATTGAAAGTTTTTCAGAGTAATTCAGAAGGTATATACAACTTAAGATTGTTTTTAAAGAATATTATTTATTTAGTATTTATTTTATTTGCAGGACTACATACAGATTAATTTTGTTTAGACATCACATATGTTAAACTACCAACTGGAAGAGGAAGATCAAATAAATTTTCAAGCTACAATGAGGAATGCAAGAAAAGAAAAGGAATTATTGCTATCAATAACACGGATAATTTGTGCCTATCTCGCGCAATTATT
Source organism: Dolichopus griseipennis (assembly GCA_963082915.1). Classification (NCBI taxonomy): domain Eukaryota; kingdom Metazoa; phylum Arthropoda; class Insecta; order Diptera; family Dolichopodidae; genus Dolichopus; species Dolichopus griseipennis. The sequence goes on from OY720441.1 coordinate 273,754,685, forward strand.
ATTTCAATAGCCAAAGGTCAAAAATTTGTTCATTATCGGATTGGCATAAAGAATACAGAAAAACTTCAAACTATACTAACTACAGAATCAACAAAACGGGTAGGGGTAATTATACCACCAGATGGTTGTGGTATTCCTGAATTAGAAAAATATCAGGAGGATTTAACAAAATACAAAATAGTTGTCTATACATATGGAACGAGAGGTAGGGAATTAATATTCAAAGGAACCAATGATGGTAAAAGATTAAATTTATTACAATACAAACTATATTACAAAGTAATCGGCTGTAAGAATGTCACACTCCAAACTATGAAAAAAAATATAATATTCTGGTAATATAAAAAATATATATACTGGTAATATAAAAAATATATTGTGCAAAGACTGTTATCGATCTTAATCATTAAGCTTCTATTTCACCGAAAATACGCAAGTGTGAAGAAATTAAAAAATATAAAAATAGCTTTAAAGTTTATAAAACAAATAGCAACCATACATGTGAAGAGATTGCTTGCCAAAATTGTCAAAATTTTGTTCCAGATAATCGTCTGTGCTACATTCAACAAAATAAAAATGAAGAGAAAATTCAAAACTTTTTATATATTTTTATGATTTAGAGACAAGAAAAGATTTGAAACAGCATTAACCTAATTTGTGTGTCATTCAACAAAGATGTGATAACTGTATCAATATTGAATCTTTATTCTTTTGCCAAAAATGTAAATTTAGAACAACAATTTTCAAACAAGAAATGATAATAGATAAATTAATGGAACATATTTTAAAATCGAGAAAAACATTTAAACATATAGTTGTCATCGCACACAATGGTCAAGCATTTGGTCATCAGTTTGTTTTAAACTATATATTACTAGTTGTCGCACCTATTTTATTTTACAAAGAAGTTTAAAAACTGTTCCAACTTTAAATCTAGAAAACTCCCGGTACCCAAAAACTTTTATATATAAATTTTCATGATGGTTGATTGAGCAAGTTTGGAGCCTGAACACTATGATAAGAAAAAAGAAAGGTTGCTTTATACATATACTAACAGTTTTTACCAGGCGTTGCCAGGGAGAGTGCAAATTGTAAAAAAGCAATTTTTGACCAATTTCGACCAATTTTTGCGAAATACTACTGCTTTGGTTAAAAAGAAAGCTTCAAAATTATACTTGCGGAGTTTCGTTAACCCATTACGGCCCAACAGCTTTTTATAGGTTTTTTCGTTATTTTGCTATAAATTAGAAATGGTTTAACAGATTGACTTCAAATTTTTTGTTCCTCTTTAAGAATGGAGTTCACTCTATTAACAAACTTGGAATTTGTTAACCCTTGCCGCCCGCCAATTGTCCAAAAAAAATTTTGGAAGGATATTACGTCCAATTTTGCAAAATATTGCTTGATTAAAGTCTTAAAAACAGGTTTGTTGAGTTCCGTTAACCCATTTTTACAGATTTTTTCGTTACTTTACTCTTAAACAGAAATGGTTTGACCAATTGACTTTAAATTTTGTATACGTACATGTATATACTTATCATTTGTACGATTATTAAAAAAAAAAATTTTGTAAGTTAATAACGTCCAATTTTTGAAAGTTGGTAAAACTTCTTTGATATGAGGAATGTTTTAAAAAACCGATTTTTTAACCGATCTTTTAACCGATTGCGAAACCAAAACTTTAAAAAAAAGTTTGCAAAACAGTTTTAACGATTAATTCTAATTTTTTTATACGTAGTGCTCCTTGACACTAGAGTTGAGGATGGAGGGTTTCCAATTAAAAATGTTAACTGCATTAAAAAATTTTTTTTTATTATCTAATATATAAAGGAAAAAATTTGTTTGTTTATTTGTTTTTTTGCCCACGATTCACGTGAAAAACACTGGTCCGATTGTCACAAAATTTTAAAGGAATAATTCTGAGAGCCCGGGGGGTGATCAAGGCTATGTCACATTTTTAAAAGTCAACAGGTTGCGGCTCCAGAGCCGTTTTAAGCTTTTCGTTTTTTGGATGTCGAGTAAAAACGGTTTGACCGAACCGGAGTTAGTTTAGCAATCGGAATTAGTTGTATAAATTTGGTTGGAATAAGTTAACCCAATTCGGCCTGGCGGGCTTCCAAAAAATTTTATGTTTCGATTTGTGTCCAATTTTACAGGGTGATTTTGCAGTCGAAAAGAGAGGCTGACACAAATTTTTGTTGAGTACGGTTAACCCGTTTAGGCACGAGGGCGCAAAGAAGCTTTTTCAATGATTTTGATGTCGAGTCAAAACGGTTTGACCAATCGACTTGAAATTTTGCACAAATGTTCCTCTAAGCAACCGGAATTAGTTGTATATATTTGGTTGGAATAAATTAACCCATTTTGGCCTGGCGGGCTTCCAAAAAATTTTGTGTTTCCGATTTGTATCCCATTTTACAATATGGTTTCGCAGTCGAAAAGAGAGGCTAACCCAAATTTTTGTTGAGTACGGTTAACCCGTTTGGGCACGAGGGCGCAAAGAAGCTTTTTCAATGTTTTTGATGTCGAATCAAAATGGTTTGACTAATTGACTAGAAATTTTGCACACATGTTCCTCTTAGCAACCAGAATTAGTTGTTTATATTTGGTTCGAATAAATTAACCCATTTTGGCCTGGCGGGCTTCCAAAAAATTTTGTTTCCGATTTGTGTCCAATTTTACAGGGTGGTTTTGCATTCGAAAAGACAGGCTGACACAAATTTTTGTTGAGTACGGGTAACGCGTTTGGGCACAAGGGCACAATGAAGCTTTTTCAATATTTTTAATGTCGAGTCAAAACGGTTTGACCGATTGATATGAAATTTTGTACAAATGTTCCTCTTAGCAACCGTAATTAGTTGTATATATTTGGCTGGAATACATTAACCCATTTCGGCCTGGCGGGCTTCCAAAAAATTTTGTGTTTTCGATTTGTGTCCAATTTTACAGGTTGATTTTGCAGTCTAAAAGAGAGGCTGCAAAAAGTTTTGGTTAAGTTCGATTAACCCGTTTTCCATTCGATTAACAAGTAGTTAATCGAGTTAAGCTAGTTATTTAATAATTATGAAAAGTTTCAAGTGAAATTGATAAATTTGTTGAAAAATTGATAGAATAATCCTAAAAAAATCGTTTTAAAAAGATTGCTTTATTACATTTTAAAGCGAGGAGGTGTGTAGTTGAGTAGACTGTGTCAACTCTGTGAGACCCGTATGACCGTAATACAAACATTATAATCCGGTTAATTACTTTTGGAAAAATTTCAAACATACAGCTTTATTAGTCGTAGTGTAATGCTCATATAAAAGAAGGAGTTGTATGGCATTTACTTGAACTTTCTGCAATAGACCAACCAAATTTTGCAGTAGCTTTGGTCATTACACTAAACTATTTTTGTGCAGAATTACAGACACACAGCTGCATTAGGTGTAGTGTAATGCTTATAAAAAAAGGAGTTGTATGGCAAGTACTCGAACCCATGAACGAAAATGGCTGGATTTCAATAGCGAAGGCGGCTATTGCATAAGAACGAATTTGTGAAAATTTCAAAATCCTAGCTCTTTATTTTTTGAGTTATCGTAGTGACGGTCGGACAGACGGACGTGCGGACATACATAGCTAAAGCGAACTATTTTTCGATTTTGATTCGATCCATACACTTGAGCCTATATCTACTCCCTTCTTCTCTGCGTCACAAACGTGATGGCAAATTTATTATACCCTTTGACCTATTTTCATACGGGTATAATTATGTGCACCATGTGCAATTTTTGTGTTAACTTTTTTCAGTAACATCAACTTAAATTAAAACATTGAGGGACGGAGCAACGTGCACCGGTTAATAGCTAGTTTACATATAAGTATTATTATACCCGTTTGACTTTAGGTCAATTTTTACATGTATTCTTTTTCTTTTTCTAAATAAGATTTAAAGAACATGTAATTTAAAGTTAGAATTAAAAAATTTATAGATGTATATCAATTTGGTTACAATGTTGTTAAAATTTTCTATTTTATATATGTGTTTTTAAAAACAAACTAAACTTTCAAATTCAATACAATGATTCATGTATGTATGATAATGATCATTTAAAAATATAGTATGGATAAACATTTCAATAATAGTACACTCCAAGTTATTAAAAAGAAACATGGCAAAAAAAATAATTTTAAACAAACTTATTAATCCAGTCTCTGAAAATCTGCAACGATTTTTAATCGAAAGTGAAATGTAACGGTTCAACATATACGGTCTCGGAAAATAAAGTTTTTAATTAGGACAATACCGGTTAATAGAAATTCAATAGATTGGATTAAAAACGCCATCGAACAAATAATCAAACATGTAACTAGAGAAGTAATTCCCACGGATAAGATTGTGATAACGTTTTTTGGTGAAAGTTTTCAAGTTCGTCCAGCATTTCTCAACTTTAAAACTTCAAGCGACTTGAAGTTTAACGATTTTTGGGATATAATATTGAAAGTTTTTCAGAGTAATTCAGAAGGTATATACAACTTAAGATTGTTTTTAAAGAATATTATTTATTTATTATTTATTTTATTTGCAGGATCACGTAGAGATTAATTTTGTTTAGACTTCACATATGTTAAACTACCAACTGAAAGAGGAAGAATTTTCAAGCTAAAATGAGGAATGCAAGAAAAGAAAAGGATCTCGCGCAATTATTGTTTCAATAGCAAAGTTTAAAAATTTTTTCATTATCGGAGTGTCATAAAGAATATAGAAAATCTTCAAACTACACTAGCTACAGAATCAACAAAAAGGGTAGGGGTAATTATACCACCAGATGGTTGTGGTATTCCTGAATTGAAAAAATATCAGGAGGATTTAACAAAATACAAAATAGTTGTCTATAAATATGGAACGAGAGGTAGGGAATATATTCAAATGAAGCAATGATGTGCAAAAGATTAAATTTATTACAATACAAACTAAATTACAAAGTTATCGGCTGTGAAGAATGTCACATTCCATACTATGAAAAAAAATACACATAGATGCTCAAAAATCGTCCTTGCTGTCAAAAAGAGCCCGCCAGTTCTGGTAATATAAGAAATATATTGTGCGAAGACTGTAATCGATCTTTTCGATGTCTTACATTTTTGCAGAATCATAAAGCTTCTACGTCACCCAAAATACGCAAGTGTGAAGAAATTAAAAAATGTAAAAACTGCTTTAAAGTTTATGAAACAAATTGAAACCATACACGTGGAGAGATTGCTTGCAAAAATTGTCAAAATTTTGTTCCAGATAATCATCTGTGCTACATTCAACAAAACAAAAATGAAGAGAAATTTCAAAACTTTTTATATATTTTTATGATTTAGAGACAAGACAAGAAAAAATTATATCTAAAGATTTGAAACAGCATGAACCTGATTTGTGTGTTATTCAACAAAGATGTGATATCTGTATCAATATTGAATCTTTATTCTTTTCAATAATAAAATAACAATTTTCGAACAAGAAATGATAATAGATAAATTAATGGAACATATTTTAAAATCGGGAAAAACATTTAAACATATAGTTGTCATTGCACACAATGGTCAAACATTTGATCATCAGTTTGTTTTAAACTATGTATTGCTAAAACGGATCTTCAATCAAAACTAATTACGCGAGGGACTAAAAGTATACCAATGCTAATAGATAATATAAAATTTATAGATTCTTTGAATTACTTCAAATGTCTTTGGCAAAGTTATCAAAAGATTTGAACTCTCAAAAGAATTCAAAAAAGGTTTTTTTCCTCGTCTTTTCTACAAGAAAGAATATTTTTATTTTACGTGGATTGGTGGGAATCTTCGAAAGATACAAACTGCCCCGTAGCAGAAGTGTATGCCCGATTCTTACCAAGCTAAACCACACCCTTCCCTTATTAACTAGTCAAACTGACTAACCATTAATTTGTTGTTATCTTTGGTTTGAGTATTGGTTTTGTGTACTTTCCCTTAGGAAGTCTGTACTTTATACTATATCACCTAAAGGTCTTTTTCTTTTAAGCCTTTCTGTAATAATCTGATTATTTATTATTTGAGCAGCTTCAATATTTATATGCCCTTCTAGACAAGCTTAATGTTATATGATATGTCTATTTATATCATCTATAACTTTGGGAATTTGTAAGGTTTTATGAATGTCACTATTACGTACATACCAGAGAGCTCTTACTATGTTACGTAGGACTTTATTCTGAAAGGTTTGTATTTTTTTAATATGCTTGTGCTTGGCACAACCCCAAAGTTGAATGCCATATAATCATGTAGGTATAATTACTTAATTAATAAGCGTTATTATATATTGTTAATTTGGACTTACGGCCTAGGAGCCAGTAATTTTCTCTATATTTCTTTCCAAGTTCTACTTTTTTCTTTTTAACATGTTCATTCCACCTTAGCTTGGCATCCAGTGTCATTCCTGGGTATTTTGTTGAATTTTCGATTGATACAAATACACCATTTAAATTTATTTTAGGTAGGTTTCTTATATTTCTATTACTAAAATTAACATGAACCGATTTACTTTTATTTAATTTTATTTTCCATTTGTAAGTCCAAAAACATGTTTTTTCACTTGTTTTCTATAATTTTCCTGTAGTTTCGTGAATATTTGATCCTATTTCCAATATAGCAGTATCGTCAGCAAATGTTGCTACATTTACACTTACTAATTCTGGTAGATCACCTGTATAAAGCAAATACGAATAGGACCTAAAATACTGCCTTGAGGAACACCTGCTTTTATTTCTCTTAATGTAGAGTACTCTTCATCTTGTTTAATTCTGAATAATCTATCACACAAGTACGGTTCGAGTATCTATACATATTGTAAAGGTATCAATCTCCTTAATTTAAATATTAATCCTTCATGCCAAACTTTGTTATACGCTTGTGCTACATCTAGAAATATTGTAGAGCATGTTTGTTTTTCTTAAAACGCTTTTAATATAATATTTGTTATTCTATGAACTTGGTCAATTGTTCCATGCTTGGAATTAAATTTTTATTTTATATAAGTGGCTTCAGCCTTTTCAACAACAATTTTTCATAAAGTTTTGACAAAATTGGTAGCAGAGATAAAGTTTTGATGGCTTCCCTGGCTTTGCTATCATAATAACCTCTGCTACTTTCCAAGCGGTTGGAACATACTTCAGTTTTACTGCTGCATTTATGATTTTTCTTAAAAATTTTAGAGCTTTTTGTGGAAGCTCTTTTATAATCTGAGCTATAATAAGATCAAAACTTGGGACTTTTCTTAACTTTAAAGTTTTTATTTCTGCACTAATTTCTTCTTGTGTAAATATGTTAATACTAGCTGTTGGCCCGTCACAGAATGACGGATGGTCAATTAAAAGAAGAACTTTTTCTAATTAAGAACTATTTCTAATTGCACTATATACATATATATATATATTGTATATTAATACCATATTCTTAAATAAAATCGCAACAGTTACTTTTTGTATAACGCAGGTTTATTTTGTTTCAATAATGATCTATTTCTCCATCTATTAATGTTTTGTATACATATTTTTAAAAAATATTGCTATACATAGTTTTCACAACCTTTGTTTAGATTTATATCGAAATATTTGTTTGTTGCTAACATTCTATAATGTGACTCTAAACTCAACATGTTAAAATGTACCTATTTATATGATACAATTTTATATCAAATGTTGATTTTTAAATTGAGTTTTGCTTTATTTATAAATTTTGAATTATAAACTTTATTTGGAATTCTTTTAATATACCGAATTAAGTTAAAAACAAATATATTTTACGAAGCCTCTTTGCCACCATTATTTTCCATTTTTAACTTTTTTTAAATAGAAAAAATAATTAAAAGGAATTATGAGGGAAAGTTGCAGGGAAAGATGCATGGTTGAGAGAGAGATGAGGGAACTTTGAGGGAACTTTGAAATTACTTTGATTGCATTGCTTGGTTTATTTGCTTTTCAAAACAAGCGCACATTGGTTATTTCAGATTTTCACTGAAAATAATTAAGACTTACTACACAATGCTCCTGTGAAGCATAGTATTCTTAATTTTTATTTACAAAATATTTTACAATTTATATAGAATTTCCAGAAAATGTTCTGTGAGTTTTAAAAACGTAAATGAAACATTTAAAATAATTCAAATTCATAAAAAAATTTTATTTATTTTTGTTTTTGTTTTTTTTATTAAAAATAAAATAATATTTTTTGACCTGCTTATGATAATTTATTATATTTTATTTTCTAAAATAAAACACATTCAACGAAACATTAATATTTTATTTTAATATTTATAGTATACTCTCGCCAGAATGTTTTAATAAAATAATATTGTTTTTAAATTCCTTTTATTTATACTTTTTTTAGAAGGAGGGGGAGTAGATATAGACTCAAGTGTATGGATCGGGTCAGAATTGAAAAATAAATCGATTTAGCTATGTATGCCCGCCCGTCCGTCATCACGATAACTCAAAAAATAAAAGAGCTAGGATTATGAAATTTTCACAAAATCGTTTTTATGTAAAAATCGGAATCGCTATTTAAATCCAGCCATTTTGGTCCACGCGTTCGAGTACCTGCCATACAACTTATAATTTTATATGAGCATTACTCTATACCTATGGAAGCTGCGTGTCTGAAATTTTGCCAAAAATAGTTTAGTATAATGGCCAAAGTCACTGCAAAATTTGGTTGGTCTACTGCAGAGGGTTCGAGTATCTGCCCTACAACTCCTTCTTTTATATGAGCTTTACACTACACCTGATGAAGCTGGGTGTCTGAAATTTTGCAAAAAATAGTTAAGTGTAATGGCCAAAATTACTGCAAAATTTGGTTGGTCTACAGCTGAGGGTTAGAGTAGCTGCCATACAATTCCTTCTTTTATATGAGGATTACACTACGCCTGATGAAGCTGGGTGTCTGAAATTTCGCAAAAAATAGTTTAGTGTAATGGCCAAAGATACTGCAAAATTTGGTTGGTCTACTGCAAAGGATTCGAGTAGCTGCCATACTACTCCTTATCCATATGAGCATTACTCTACACCTAATAAAGCTGAATGTTTGAAATTTTGCCAAAAGTAAATAACCAGATGATATAATGCATACGTTATGGTCATGCGGGCATCCCAGAGTTGACACAGTCTATATGTAGTTTACCATAAGTTCTACTACATTGCTATTTTGGTATAATTTTTGACATTCTTTTGAACCATTATTACCATGTTTTCCTATATTTGATTTACTGAGATCCCACACCGCACATTCCAAATGAGTAGGAGACGCATCTATACCATAATTTAAATCTTTACTCACTTGGCGTCGCTTTGACGTAAATTAATTTAAATTATTAATGAGTGGTCTTTTTATAGGTTTTCTTTTTTTAATTTTCTCTTGTCTATACGTTTCATTAAGTTTTTGAACTGCACCTCGACTTACTGTTTTAATTATCTCTTTACTTCGATCTTGTACAACTTCTTTTAAATTTGCACCTATTGCAATACCAGACAATGCATTAATATCAGAGTTAATAACTTTTTCCTGATTGAACTAAATAATATTTATAGTATACTCTCTCCATAATGTGTTAATAAAATAATAATGTTTTTAAATTCCTTTTATTTATACTTTTTTGAGACGCAATAAAACTTTTGTAGGAAGGAATACTGCTGGTGCAAAAATTTATTGTGTAACCATATTTATCACATGATAATACCGAAATACTATCAAATGATTCTTCCACATTGCAATTATGAATATTGAATATTCCTTCACTATATCTGTAAAAGTGTTCTCTATGTTGATAGTTCTTAAACATCTTACATCTTTTACACCTACATTCTGTGGTTTAATAATATCAGTATATATAAAAAACATATCAGGTTTTCCTACAGGAAATAAACCTAAACTATTAATTAAAAGTTTGTAAGCTTCAAGTACTCGAGGTTTATATTGTTTAAGCTCCTTTGTCTTGAGTCGTTCTAAAGTAAATGAGAATCCTGTTCTGATCTTAATATTTACCTTTGGTTTACTTAAACAGATAATAGAATAGTTCGAATTTACAGGAAAATTTTAATTTTTATCTGATGTAGTGTAGTTTTTATTATAATTCAAAAAGTTAAAAATTCCCCAAATCAACTGCCGCACAACTTCTATCCTAGAATAACCAGGAAATGGTCGTACATTTTGTTTTTTTTTTCTTTATTATAAAAATGAAATTTACAATGAACTAATTAAGTATATAATAGTTATAATAAAATTTTACAGACCTATGCAGAGCTATGTGGTCGTATAGATTAAACAATATATGAATTTATTATTATTAGATTTTTATTGATTGTTATTTAATATTAATTTTGTTAAAAGCTTGAAATGTATTTTTTTTTAACATTAAATTTATTTTCAATTTTAATTTAATTTTAAATTTATTCTACTTGTAATTTTGATTGCGATATTGACTACATTGTTAATAATTTACTCTACATTAGACTACAAATCTTAGGTTTTAAGTTTTACAATAATTTTATCATATCCTACACAAAGTGTATTTAGCCACAAGGATAAATTTCAATCGTTATGTTTTAATTTATTTGAATTTATTTAAGTTTTATTTATTTTGAATTAGTGTTGGTATTAAAAATATTTTCCAGTCACATAACACTTGTTTTGAATTGTATGATATGTATGTAGTTGTTACGCCAAGCATATCGTTTTTCATACCTAAAATATAATTTTGTGTTACTTTATCCTACTCTTCACCGAAAACATTTGATAAAATTATTAACATATATTTCAGAAATACCAAGTTTCCAATTTGAATCTATCATATATTTATCCATTTTATTTGTAAAAGAAAACAATGTGTTTTCAGAGTAATTATTCATGGAAGAATTGCTTTGTAAAGTGACGTAAAATTCATAATTTACTTGTATGTTGTGCATGAGCTTGTTGATTTATTTTTAAGAATTGGAAATTATGTTCTGTTTGAGTATTACCTTTAGCGAATCGTAAAACATATCTTGCTGAACTATTTAACTCCTTGCTATTTATAGTTTTTTCTTTCTTGGTTGGTGGGCTTGGGCTTTCTAAAAAACTGATATTATGTTTCCTGTATCAGTTTCTTGAACAAAAGCTTGTGTTGCAGCATCTTTATATACAGGTACATTTGATCGAGTTTCTACATCACACACAAAGGTTTTTATACTTTCGTAATTCAGTTGTTTTTTTTTACTCAGATTACAATTACGTTTTAAAATATTTAAAGCAATTTCACAAAAAGTTTTTATTACTTCGGCATCACAATGTTTTATTATTACTTTTTGAAATCTTGGCTTAGAACTTTTTAGTAGATGCAATATGTGTCAATTGGTTTTCAAACGTTTCATATTCTCCCCCAAATTGTTCTAATTGATCTCTTGTATAAAAGCAAACATTTTTTCCAAATATATCACTTCCTAATCTAAATAAATCATAAATGTCTTGAGTAAGATCTATTAACATATACACGTATGGGTCTGACGTCATTTTATTATATACTTTTCAATGGATAAATCTGACGATCTAAAGGTAATATCTGTGTTTTATCTCTTGGATTTTTAAAAAGTACTAGATATTTAAAGTTTAGAGAAATACTTCTTGAAAATTTACCTTTATAAAATATATTTTGAGTTACAAATATTACAGACAAATTCCTGTGATGTTAACTTCTAGTAAATAAATCACACTCATGCTTATCATGAGAATTTAACATCATATCATAGATTAAAATCAACAAACGTTCTTGATTATCATTAAAATCTGGTAAAGTTGTACTATATTCAACATCTTTGATATATTGTGGAACAGCATTTTTTGTCTAGATTACACCAAACAATTCCAATAATTTCTGGTTATATATATTTTTTTTTTTTTTTTTTAATTAAATTATGAATAAAACTTGTTTTACCACAACAGGATGGTTCTGCAACCATCACAGTAAATAGGTAAAACAACATAGTTATATTAGTGAAAACTGATATTACTAACCTATATTTATATAAAAACTATTTTTAAAAATGAATATAAATAGAAATTTGAATAATAAAAATGTTATTCCACCAATAACCTTCAACATGGTTAAACAAGTTTAAGTAGTTGATCTTCAATTTTTATTAGGAAGTGATAAACAAAACTTCATTCAAAAACTAGCCATACTTGAAACAGGAAGTTTAATTCCGACTGTATATCACTCTAAGCCCCCATACCATGCAGAAGAACTTAGTTAAGAGGCCAGATATACCAAACAGTATTGCGAAAATAAAATAAATGGATGTACTCGTAAAATGTGTAATAAAACATTATTTAGAACCAGCTGCAAAAAAATTAAAAATCTGATCATCGCAAAATTGTTAAAGCTTTTCAGTTAAATAAAAATTATTTAAACATATTAACTCATCTGTTTTATTTTTTATTGTACCCTACACCATATGAAATAGGAAAAAGGTATATTAACTTTGGTACGGTGTTTGTAACCACCTACAGGAAGTGAGTTACATATGGAAAAGTATATACATTTGTGATCAGCATGACCTCCTCGGTCGATATAGCCATGTCCGTAGGCACGATAACTCAAAAACTAATGGAGTTATCTGTATGAAATTTTAACTGTAGGTTACTAAGACTTAAAGTACGGCGCGAATTGCATATGGGCGAAATCGGCCCATGGGTTCGGATTCTGAACCTTTAAATTGTTCTAAGGGCCAAGGAACATACAAAAAAAATAAGGAAAACTCAACAATTAATGGCTTTACAATCATGAAGTTTGTGATGGAGGTTACTAGTAATGAGACTATGGCGAGGACTGCGTACGAAATAGTTCGGACCATGGGTCCGGGTTCTACAAGTTTTTGATCGAATTTAGGCCAAACCAATGAAGATAAAACCTTCAAATTTGGTATCAGTGTCCCTCTTAATATGTCCTTAGAGTCCTGGAAATTTAGGACCAATTGGAGTAGTGGGTCGGGGACCATCCATACAGTTCCGAAAACCTTAAAGCATATTATTGAAATTATTGAAAAAAATAGCTCAAAATTAAGATAGAACGTTCCAATTGTGTACAACGGTTCAAGTATTCAAAGAACGGCGCGGACTGCATATTACTATATTAATATTAGTAAGTGTAGTTTTCGGAAAATTTTCGAGGTGAGAAAAATTTGCTTCGTTTAAAAAAAAGGTCGAAGTAGAGTAACTAGAGGAAAAAAATTCACAAAAAATTTTGGAGCCATTACTAACAGAATTTTTATATTTAAATAAGGCTGGATATTGATCACTTTTTTTTAGAGTTTACAAATTTCCAAAATTGTTTTGGATTGGCTTTAACATTCGATGACATGCTACGAACATAATTTGAATAAAGATTATCAGCCAATAATTTAAATTCATTAAACAGAGTCAGAAAAATGTTATAATCGTAATTCGAGTTACTTTTAAGAAATTTACGCCAAGTTTTATTTTTTTTATTTTGTAATGTTTTAAGATTTTTATTAAACCAGGGTGGACTAGATTCATTCGTAGTATCAACTATAAGAGGAACAAATTGAGAAATAGAAGACCTAATAGTTCCATAGAAGTTATTAACTGAATCATTTATATTAGAAAAGAAATAAATGAAAAATTATGAGAGTTCAAAAAGTTATTAATATCACCAAAATTGGCTTTTACAAAATTAAAACGGTGTGGTAAAGTAGATTCAGCTTTCACAGTGAATAAAGAACAAAAGGAAAAACAAATTAGGGGGTGATAGGGATCAATTTTAACTAACTCAATACAGCAGTCAAGAATAACCAAATCGTTCCAGTTCGTAGTGAAAATAAGATCCAATTGATTACCTCTATAATTGAACATCAAAGATACTTGTTGAAGGTTAAAGGAGTTTAAAGAATCTATTACTAAGCACTAGATATTACTACTCAGTTCTTTTGGTACGTAGTAAGGCTCTATGAGTAATCATGAGTAATCCAACTGATATTAGGCAAATTAAAATCACCACATAGGATGATATTATCATTTGCGTTGATTTTGCTAATATAAGACTAATTACTGATAAATATTTAGAATGAAGTTCAAGTTTAGAAGCTGGAGGAATATAACAGTTAATGATGAATAAAATATTAGGCTGCAATTCAACTTTAATAGCCATAATTTCAGTATTTTTAATTTATTCAGTTTGCGAGCATGTCAATTCTGAGGAACAAAGTGAGTTTTTTTTTTGCGATTAATACACCTCCACCTTTAGAAGTATTATCCAAAGAAAGGGAACCATATCTATCCTTTCTAAAAACATTAAAAGATGAAGAAAAAAGTTCTAAATTGTTAATTGAAGAAATAAGCCAAGTTTCGGTTAAAATAAAGATATCGAAGTCTAAAAGCGTAGAATTAAAGAGAACCGTTTTCGTTTTAGTGCGTATACCTCTTACGTTTTGGTGATAGATAGACAATTTAGATAAAGTGTTGCAAGGATTAACTAGATTAAGTGGAGATAAATTAATGTTAACTAGATTTTCTTTCACTTGGGAGCGGACGAAAGTACTTATCATGATTTTTCCTTACCCTTTGAAGATAAACGAAATGTGAGAAGCATATGACTTAAGATCATTGAAGGCATTTTCGGCAGAAATTCCAAATGTGTTATGATATCTTATAAAAATATCACGCAACTCGTTAACATCAGTTGGTAATCCTTCTTGTTGAATTGCAATTTTCAGTGATGTATTAGTTTTTCCACCTATTCATACATCATTAGACTTATTATGAAAGATAAAGTCTAACATTTTCAAAAATTCTACTGTCCCTGAGTCTGGCTAAAACATACCTGCTATTATTATTATCTTTTAAGGATTTGAGTGTAACCTTAACAACAGGTGGCAAAAGAGGGTCTAACGCCGGTGGTAATGTTGTAATTGAATTAGAAAAACTCGAAGAATTTGAAGCTTTCAGCACTTGAGATTGTTTTGGTAATGATGACTTTACATGAGGATTTAATGTTTCACCTTGAACAATGTTTGGTAATTTGTCAAAGTGGAAGAAAGAGTTTTTTTAAATTTAGAAATTTCAGTTTTAAGAAAAGAATCACTAACATGCTTATTTAAGGAGGATTTTGGATCGTTTGATAGTGAAGAATTACTTAATTTAGATTTAATTAGTTTTTTATTATTAGGAGTTGTATATTTAGTATTCTGTAAAGAATTCTTACTATTATTATTACTGGAGTTCAATTGATTAATTTTATCATAAGAAGTAGAAATTGTTATTGGAAGGTCAAGAAGGCTATTAATGTTATTTACTTTTGAGTTTGTGTTAGCAGTGAAATTAAGTGTATAAGGATCACTAGGAGGAACTATAGCTACATCGAGAAGTTTTATTAAATCATAATCTATATTGTTTAATTTAACTGTATTTGAATTTTTAGTATAATTAGGAGGATCGGTTATTAGTGAGTTGGTTAAATTTTCAAAATTAATGTGATTAGTATTATTAGAATGTAGGTTAGTTTTAGAAAGATTATAATTTGCATCTATCAGATTAATTGAAAATTTGGGAAGATTTGGGAAGATTTAGTCCTTAACTGCTTTGGTATAGAAGATCGCTTAGGCTTTACAGGTAACTTAGGTTTATCAGCTCGCAAAGGTTTAGTAGGTCGCTCTGGTTTAACCTGTCTATTTGCCAATATAACTGCATCCGAAGTTCAACTAGTAGTATGTGCTCCAATTTTGTCCCAAATGTAAACATTGTTAGAATCCAATAGCTACTGCATTATACCATATGGCCCAGTTAATTTAAAACCGCGAAATTTAATGTTTTTTCTTTTAATACGATTTGGAGAAGCGTTACCACAGGAAACCGAATTGACACGAAATTCGAGCATTTTAACACAATCAAAGGAGCGTGGAGCTCCTTTAATACAAATAGATGAGTTTTTTAACTTTTTAATATTAGCTGAAGAGAGGTTAAAATTATGTAGTTTAGATATTTTATTATCCCACTCATCTTCAGTCCATATAGTTCCAAATTTATGTACAATTATTGGATCCGTTTGCAATATCACAAGTTTCCAAACTATTTTGCGTTCCAAATTCACGTGTTATAAATGTTCTTTGGATTCCTTTATTAATTGTTTCCACCTTTTTGGAGTTAGAATCTTGAAGGTTAGTCAGCAACTCCAATAAGAATAAATTCGTCGAATTATGTAAAGATTCTAGTTTATCAATAAAGGAATTATGCTGAGAAACTAACAATTTATTAAATGAAGAAACATGTTGGCGACTGGAACCAGCTTCGATGAAATCTTTTACATTATTTTCCAAATTAGCAAACTGTTTAGGCAGAGATGAGAGAATTTCCTTTTTTATTTTTTGCATTGTAGAAGTATCATAAGTATCAAAATCTGGCTGCATAGCCCATCAAACGATTTTGCCATGTCCTGGGAAGCGTTTGTATTATTCACGATGATGTTATTTGTTTTGTTGCATAAACACGTTTTCTCATTTCCAAGTTCAGTGATTGATTTATGAATATTGTCGAACATTCCGCGCAACAAACCTTCATAGTTTTGACAATCTTCACATATGAAAAATGAGTCAAGAGATGGATGGTACCAGTCTCTGCTAAAATCCATGCATGCACCATGTAACTTTCTTCTACAAAAAGCTTTGCGTAATACGAATTTACTTTTTTTTGTCAAAATCAAAACAATTCTCCAAATCACATTTGTAACTCATTTTGAATATAAATGATAACACGTTAAAAAAATAGAAAACAAAGGTTAACCAAGTTTATTCACTTTAAAAATTTTAAGTCTATAATTATAAATTAATTAATCAAATTGATCAAATTACTTTTAAGCATATGCCAAAACAAATAAAAAAAAATATATATAAAAAAGTTTTTAAATAAAAATTAAGTTAACAACTTAGAATTATGAGTGTTAAATTACATACAACAATTGCACCACAATAAAAATGTAATTTTTATTATTATTTTTTTGTTGATTAATTAAAAAAAAAAACACTATTGCAAAAAAGGTTCAGATTTATTTGTATTGTTTCTTATTATTTTAAATATTTAATAAAAACAGAAAAATCGCGAAAAGCTTGTTGTTTAATTGAGTAATTCTGTAACACTGAATTACTAAATCTTACTTATTTATAAATCCGTAAACCTGGAACTTCGTACTTATACCTTTTAAATGGGCTTATTTTGGTTTTTACTTTTACTTTTCAAAACCTTTGTGAACAAAATTACAAAAACTAAAAATATTAGATTGAAGATTTTAAATAAAATACAGAAAGCACCACAGTAGTTATATTAGATAATTTGAGATATAATATAAATATGGGGTTGTGGTGTGGGTATGATTCCTGTACAGCTCAGGAAATTATTTATTGAAAAAAAATTATTCTTTACTAACCTCCTTGGTGACCAAATATAATTTATATATACAATAAATATAATATAAAGAAAATAATTAATATTTTAGTTATAAATAAATAGAAAGTATTTAGTTTATTTAATTTAAAAGCCCAAATGCCAAATAGGCAAAGAACTACAATAATATCAGGCAATATTTCCTATTGTCCTTGTACTAATTATAAATAAATAAATAAATAAATTTACTGTCTTGTATTAATAATAAACAAAAAATTTTAACAAAATATGCTACTGCCAAACCTAAGGAACATTCTTCTCCTATAATCTCAGGATTAAAACATGTTTCTTTGTTATGATATGATGTTTTGCACCATCCACATACAATTGCAATGACTTCTTTAGACCCAAATAGTTTTCCTTGCACTGCCTGAAATAAAATATGATTTTTTAAAAAAAATTAATTTAAAACTATTACAATAAATATAATGTGTTAACAGCACAATTTAAGCCATTAAATGTTATTCTTACTAATCATTATATTCACTATTGATATTTAAATTTTATTGAACACACGAATTATCAATTTTAATTTCACAAGTAAACTAATAAAAACTGGGAAGAGTGTAGTAGAGTAGACTGTGTCAACTCTGGGATACCCGTATGATCGTAATACCAACATTATATCATCCGGTTGATTTTTTTTTTGTGCAATAGTGCAAACATACAGCTTTATTAGGTGTAGTGTAATTCTCATATAAAAGAAAGATTTTTATGGCAGCTCCCCGAACCCACTGCAGTAAGCCAACCAAATTTTGAAGAAATTTTGGCCATAAAACTAAACTATTTTTACCAAAATTTCGTACACCCAGCTTCATTAGGTATAGAAAAATGCTCATATAAAAGAAGGAGTTGTATGGCAACTACTCGAACCCACGGCAGTAAACCAACCAGGATTTGTGGAAACTTTGGCCACAACACTAAACTATCTTTGGCAAAATTTAAAAAACCCGGGTATAGAGTTATGCTGATATAAAAGAAAAAGTTGTATGGAACCTGCTCGAACCCACTGCAGTAGACCAACCAAATTTTGCAGAAACTTTGGCCATTACACTAAACTATTTGTGGCAAATTTTCGGACATCCAGCTTCATTAGGTGTAGAGAAATGCAAACATAAAAGGAGAAGTTGTATGGTAGCTACTCGAACCCACTACACTACCCCAACAAAGTTTTGCGAAAATTTTGGCCATTACTCTAAAGTACTTTTGGCAAATTTCAGACAACCAGCTTTAGTAAGTATAGAGTAATGCTCATATAAAAAAGAAGTTGTATGGTAGGTACTCGAATTCGCGGATTGATTTCAAAATCAATGACGGTTATTGCATAAAAATTAATTTGTGAAAATTTCAAAATCCTAGCTCCTTTATTTTTTGAGTTTTGGACGGACGGACAGACCAACGTGAATACATAGTTAAATCGATTTACTTTTCGATTCTGATCCGATCAATATCCTTGAGTCTATATCTACCCCCCTCCTCCTCTGTGTTACAATCTACCCCCCCTCCTGCTGTGTTATGTTTCATCTAAATCGGTGCAACTGTTTTTGATATTTTGCAGTTTCAAGTGGAAATTTAACAAAAAAAAAAACAAAAAAATACAAAACTTTCAAAAAAACCAGTTTAAGTGTGAAATTTTTCAAAAATATCCCATATTTATTACTATTCCGTTAGAAACGTCTCTTTACAATGATATATCAAAAGTATGGCATATGTTGACAAATAGCCCCACCAAAGAACATAGCAACCCCATAGTTTTATATTTTTTTTGTTGAAATATGTAATTAAAAATTATTCGCTTTTTCCAGAATATTTAATATACACAAAAATCTGAATTCGGAGCGATTTGAGAGTTAGATTCAAAATCAGGATTGCCGCTTTTTCCAGAATATTTATGTGTATATAATATATATATATACAATAGAATCTCAATTAGGAGGGATTTTATGTTTAGTTTAAAATTTGTGATAGAAAATAAGGATTATATTTTAATTTCATCATTTTAATCTAATATATAAAGGTGAAAATTTGTTTGTTTGTTTGTTTGTCGTGAAATCCACTGGTCCGATTGCCACAAAATTTTAAAGGAATAATTCTAGGAGCCCGGGGGATGACAAAGGCTATGTCACATTTTTATAAATCAACAGATTGCAGCTCCAGAGTGGTATTAAGCTTTTTCGTTTTTTGATGTCTAGTCAAAACGGTTCGACCGATTGATTTGAAATTTTGCACAGATATTCCTCTTAGCAACTGGAATTAGCTGTATAAATTTGGTTGGAATAAATAAACCCATTTCGGCTTGGCGGGCTTTTAAAATACTTTGTGCTTCTGATTTGTGTCCAATTTTAAGGGTGGTTTCGCTGTCAAAAATTGGTTGCAAACATTTTTTTTGAGTTTGGTCAACCTGTTTTGGCGCGAGAGCGCAATGAAGCTTTTTCAATGTTTTTAATGTCGAATCAAAACGGTTTGACCGCTTGACTTTAAGTTTTGCACAAATGTTCCTCTTAGCAACCAGAATTAGTTGTATAAATTTGGTTAGAATAAACTAACCCATTTCGGCCTGGCGGGCTTCCAAAAACTTTGTCCTTCCGATTTGTGTCCAATTTTACAGGTTAATGTTGCAGTCCAAAAGAGAGATTGCAAAAAGTTTTAGTTTAGTTCGATTAACCCGTTTTCCACGACGATTTTTGTTTTACGCGTTTTGAACAAAGATTCAATGAAATTTTCAAATTTTTGATATTAACGCAAGTTAACCTTTATTCCAAAAGCTCACTTAATTAATGGACTAATAAACTTTTTGCCCTCCTTAAATGGTCTCAAATAGTGCAAAGGCTAAATGAGATAATAGTAATAATAATAAAAATAAAGCTTATAAAGAATCCGTAGAATAATATCTTTAAATTTAAATAACATAACATTTTCTTTCCCTGCATTTTTTCGTAAGTCTTTGTTTTTTATCTACTTTGCAGTATTTTAAAACAGTTTTTCCAAAAAAGAAGCCTACATTTATACTATAATGACATAATGGCAAATTTAGTATACCCTTTTGACCTATAGTCATTTTTATTCAGTTAATATAATTCGCCAGAAACACACCATCCTCAACTCTATCGTCAAGGAGCACCAAATTGTCAAGAAGCACCACGTATAGAAAAATTGGAGATAATCGTTCAAACTAATTTTTAAAGCTTTTGTTTCGTAATCGGTTAAAAAAACTCGACAAACCATTATTTTAAACATTCCCCTAATTCAAAAAAGTTTTACCTACTTTCAAAAATAAGACGTAATTTTTTTTACAAATTTTTTTTTGAACAATCGTCGGGTCCGCATTGTTTAACAAATTCCAAGT
Source organism: Dolichopus griseipennis (assembly GCA_963082915.1). NCBI lineage: Eukaryota > Metazoa > Arthropoda > Insecta > Diptera > Dolichopodidae > Dolichopus > Dolichopus griseipennis. Next base: position 273,775,509 of record OY720441.1, read on the forward strand.
CTGTTAATAGCGTGAACTTCATTCTTAAAGAGAAACACATATCCCAAGTTTGAAGTCAATAGATTAAGCCATTTCCAATTTATAGCAAAGTAACAAAAAAACCTATAAAAAGCTGTTGGGCCACAATGGATTAACGGATCTCCATAAATATTTTTTTGAGGCTTTCCTTTTAACTAAAGTAGTACTTTAAAAAATTGGCTGAAACTTGCTTTTTTACCATTTGCCCGTGAGTGTTGCAACGCTGAGTAAATCTGCTAGTATAGTATACTAGCAGATTTACCCGGCGTTGCCCGGAAGCTTGCAAATTGTAAAAATGCAAGCTTCAGCCAATTTTTTGAAATACTACTTTGCTTATAAATGAAGCCAAAAAAAAATATTTGTGGAGTTCCGTTAACCAATCGTGACCCAACAGTTTTTTATAGGTTTTTTCGTTGCTTTGTTATATATATTAGAAATGATTTAACCGATTAACTTCAAATTTCGTATATGTGTTCTTCTTTAAAAATGAAGTTCAATTTACTAACAGACTTGGAAGTTGTTAACCCCTGTCGACCCGACGATTGTTCAAAAAAAAATTTGTAAGTAAATTACGTCCAATTTCTGAAAGTAGGTACAACTTCTTTGAATTAGGGGAATGCTTAAAAAAATGTTTTGTCGAGTTCTTTTAACCGATTGCGAAACAAAAACTTTAAAAAACAGTTTGAACGATTATCTCTAATTTTTCTATACATGGCGCTTCTTTAGAATTTGGTGCTCCTTGACGATAGAGTTGAGGATGTTAGGTTTCCGGCGAATTATATTAACTGAATTAAAATGACTATTGGTCAAATGGGGATACTAAGTTTGCCATTATGTCATTATACTATGTCAATAGTAGTTTTCTTGAATTGCCAACGTTTGAATAAAATATAGTTGTTGGTTTAGAAAAGATTTAAAAATTTGCTTTTCAACTTATATTTTGCTTAGTACTCACCTAAAAGTTGTAATACGCTCTTCCTCGTTTTTTTATGATTTGATGAGAGAAATGTAGGCTTATTTTTTGGAAAAACTGTTTTAAAATACTATGTTTTTAAGCATTATATATAAGAAATTGAAATTTTTGCTTTTTGGATTTCATTTTAAGAAAACTGAAATTTTCATTGAATCTTTGTTCAAAACGCACAAAAAGGTCAAAACCAAATTAACCATGTGGGTTTTAATTAAAATGTTGGTACAAAATTTTCAATAAAATACTTTTAATCGTATAAGAAAATAAAATTTATAGAAAACTTCATGGCGTCGTCGTGGAAAACGGGTTAATCGAACTTAACTAAAACTTTTTGCAGCCTCTCTTTAGACTGCAAAATCAACCTGTAAAATTGGACACAAATCGAAAACACAAAAGTTTTTGAAAGTCCGCCAGGCCGAAATGGGTTAAATTATTCCAGCCAAATTTATACAACTAATTGCGGTTGCTAAGAGGATCATTTGTGCAAAATTTCAAGTCAATTTGTCAAACGGTTTTGACTCGAAATCAAAAACATTGAAAAAACTTCTTTGCGCCCTCGTGCCCAAACGGGTTAACCGAACTCAACAAAAATTGTGCCAGACTCTATTGTCGACTGCGAAACCACCTTGTAAAATTGGACACAAATCGGAAATACAAAATTTTTTGGAAGCCCGCCACGTCGAAATGGGTTAAATTATTCCAGCCAAATTTATACAACTAATTGCGGTTGCTAAGAGGAACATTTGTGCAAAATTTCAAGTCAATCGGTCAAACTGTTTTGACTCGACATCAAAAACATTGAAAAAGCTTCATTGGGCCCTCGTGCCCAAACGGGTTAACCGAACTCAACAAAAATTTGTGCCGCACTCTATTGTCGACTGCGAAACAACCTTGTAAAATTGGACACAAATTGGAAATACAAAATTTTTTGGAAGCCCGCCACGTCGAAATGGGTTAAATTATTCCAATTAAATTTATACAACTAATTGCAGTTGCTAAGAGGAACATTTGTGCAAAATTTCAAGTCAATCGGTCAAACCGTTTTGGCTCGACACCAAAAACATTGAAAAAGCTTCATTGGGCCCTCGTGTCCAAACGGGTTAACCGAACCCAACAAAAATTTGTTCCAGCCTTTCTTTTCGACTGCAAAACCACCCTGTAAAATTGGACACAAATCGGAAACAAATAATTTTTGGAAGCCCGCCGGGCCGAAATGGGTTAATATTTTCGAACCATCTTTATACAACTAATTCCGTTTGCTAAGAGGAAGATTTGTGCAAAATTTCAAGTCAATCGGTAAAACTGTTTCGGCTCGACATCAAAAACATTGAAAAAGCTTCATTGCGCCCTCGTGCACAAACGGGTTAACCGAACTCAACAAAAATTTGTGCCAGCCTCTCTCTTTGACTGCAAAACCACCCTGTAAAATTGGACACAAATCGGAAACAAATAATTTTTGGAAGCCCGCCGGGCCGAAATGGGTTAAATTATTCCAACCAAATTTATGCAACTAATTGCGGTTGCTAAGAGGAAGATTTGTGCAAAATTTCAAGGCAATCGGTCAAACTGTTTCGGCTCGACATCAAAAACATTGAAAAAGTTTCATTGGGCCCTCGTGCCCAAACGGGTTAACCGAACCCAACAAAAATTTGTGCCAGCCTCTCTTTTTGACTGCAAAACCACCCTGTAAAATTGGACACAAATCGGAAACACAAAATTTTTTGGAAGCCCGCTTGGCCGAAAGGGGTTAATTTATTCCAACCAGTTTTATACCATTAATTCCGTGTAATAAGAAGAACATTCGTGCAAAATTTCAAGTGAATCAGTCAAACCGTTTCGACTCGACATCAAAAAAACGAAAAAGCTTAAAACGGCTCTGGAGCCGCAACCTGCTGACTTATAAAAATTCGACATAGCCTATGTCACCCCCCGGACTCCCAAAATTATTCCTCTAAAATTTGGTGTCAATCGGACCAGTGGTTTTCACGTGAATCCTGGACAAACAAACAAACAAACAAACAAACAAACAAATAAACAAACAAATTTTCTTCTTTATATATTAGATAAAGAAGAAAATTGTTTGTTTATTTGTTTGTCCAGGATTCACGTGAAAACCACTGGTCCGATTATCACAAAATTTTAGATGAATAATTTTGGTAGCCCGAAGTGTGACATAGGCTATGTCATTTTTATAAGTCAACTGGTTGCGGCTACAGAGCTATTTTAATCTTTTTTGTAAAAATGTGCCTATATAGCTTCACTCTGTCCGAAGTCAATCCGTCTGTCCGTCCATCCATCAGTATGTTTACAAAATCTTTTACACCGTTTGAAATAGAGTAAAGAAATTTTAACCATGGGTAACTATTGCAAAAAAAATAATTTCGTAGCAGAATGTTTTTCTGTAGTCCCACCCGTTACAGGGCTACAGCCCCCCAAAGTTGGAAAAATTCCTTTTTTCAAATTGTTATAACAAGAGTTCTATTAGGTGTAATTTCAATCTGAAAACGGCAAAAGATAGCTGGTTTAATAATCTTTGTAAATTTTTAAAAGACAAATGTTTAGATTTACCTGTATTCAAAACTCAATTTTTGCAAAATTTTTGGTCACACATATCTTCTAAACGGTTCAAGCTAGAGTCTTTTTGGGAGTAGTTAGATCCTATGAAATAAGTTGAAGTCGGTTAACAAAATTTTTTTCAAGCCCCATGTTTAGGAGCTATAAGGGCTCAAAAATTGAAATTTTGCTATTTTTAAACCCCTGTAGCTTGGATACCTGTTCCAATTTTTTTTTTGTGATTTACAAAATCGAAAGCTCTTAAATTATATTTCAACATGTGTCAACGGTTTTTTTAATTTTGAAGGGTGACAAAGCTATCCCGCAAATTCCAAAAAAGCCCTATATTTAAATTGGTGTAACAAGAATTCTGTTAGGATTATTTTCATTCGAAAAACGGTAAAAGAGAGTTGCTTTTATAGACTTTACAAAAATATGTTTCTAAAATGTATAGGGTTGGCACGGTACTAAAATTTACCATTATTCAAAACTCAATTTTTGCAAAATTTTTGGCCACACATATCTTCTAAACAGTTCAAGCTATGATCTTAAAATTTTGGGAGAAGTTAGATCAGCAGAAATTAGTAGGAGTCGGTTAACGAAATTTTTTTGTCGTGCCACCTGTTTAGGAGCTACAAGGGCTCAAAAATTGAAATTTTCCTATTTTTAAACACCTGTAATAACAAATATACAAAATTTAAAGCTGCAGTATTATGTTTCAAAATATCTGTGGCCACAAGCAATAACCGCTTAAGTCGACTTAAGAACAAAATGAGATAAATATGGCATACAATTTCTTATGTCGAATACCACATGTCAGCAAAATTTGGTAGCTCTATCTTTATTTGAATTAGAGTTATGACGAAAAAACATAAGCGCTTATGTCGGAATGGAATTGCTCGGCATATGCAACAATCGCTTAATTCAACATAAGAAAACAGTAAACGTACTCTTAGTAGATTTTTAATTTAAAACAAAAGCTTATGTTTACCTAAGCTTTTTTATCAAATTATATATGTTCCCATTTTTTCTAAATACCTTACCATGATATAAAAGCTTATATCGACTTAAGCTATTATTGCAAACTGAATATGTTTATTGGAGTTATCTTATCAAAACATAAGTTTTTATTGCAAAATAAATTTTTACCAAATTTAGTCTTAACACCATTTAAGCTTTTATTGTATTTTAGCATGTTTTCAAATTGTCGGTTAAAGTACAGTTAGGTTGTTTTAGCAAGTGAATTGGATAACAACAAGTGTTAGTTAAGAATAGAATTTTGTTGGAATAGGTTGTTTTTATTAATAAAAAATTAATAAAAATTTTTAGAAAATGCAACGGGACCAATTAGTGAATCTATAACTTTAAACAAAAATAAATCTGACAAAGCTATTCACAGTACTGAAGTTACTGATACTACTGAAAAAAATAAAAATGTAATTCCAATTGAATGCAATGATTTCGACTCAGATGATTCTGTTAAGGATCCTGATTTTCAAATTTCAGAACACAGCAATTCTGCTGATGAGGTTTCTGACTACGAAATGATTGAATTGGGTAAGCAAGTTGAAGAAAATCTGATTGAAACTGAGCATTCTGCTAATAATATTTCTGATGTAGAGAGCACTGAAAATAAACGTTATTCTAGAAAAAAATCTAAAGAAAACCGTAATAAGGGAGCTTCATATATTAACAAAAAAGGATCTTTGGTACCAGGCAGATTATGCACATCTTTAAATTATGATTGCCGCAAAAGATGTAGAGATAAAATTTCGTATAATATGCAACAAGAAATTTTTGCATCTTATTGGTCATTAGGAAGTTATAATCAAAGAATTCTCTTTATATCTTCGTTAATGAAAATAGTTCCTACAAAAACGGCACGTGTGAAAAAAGATGCTGCTAAATCTAGAAATCGTCAGTATCATATAATATATAACTTGGAGTTTAAAGGTGAACAAATAGAAGTTTGTCAAAAATGCTTTAGAAATATTTTTAATGAAACTGAAAGCTTTTTAAAAAATATAATAAAAAAAAAATTAGAATATCCGAATTTGGAAATTATTGATTATCGAGGATCCAGTTCAGGTACTAATAGGTGTGATGAAAATGTCCTTAAAAGTATAAAAGAACAAATAGAGAGTTTTCCTGCTTACGAATCGCATTATACAAGAAGAGATACCAGTTGTAAATATTTACATGCAAGTTTGACAAATGCACAAATTATATTGTGAAAAACTTAAAAATAAAGCAGTCTCTCTTAGCAAATATTCGGAAATTTTTAAAAGTAATATTTCTTATTACATAATATTATAATATGCTATATTTCTAAATACATAATATAATCATTGGTTTTAATTTCTTACAGCTATGAATATCAAATTCAAGAAGCCTCAAATTGATACGTGCAATAAATGTGATTTATTTAAAGCTCAAATAGAAGCTACAAAAAAAGAAAATAACACTGATCTTCTAATCAACTTAGAAATTCAACAAAAAAATCATCATTCTCAAGCTGACGGTGCAAATGAATCGAAAAGAATTGATAAAAGTCTTGCTGCTACTGATTCAACTATTGGAGTTTACACTTTTGATCTTCAGCAGTGTTTACCAACTCCATTTTTACAAACAAATACCTCTTTTTATAAGAGAAAATTATGGACATACAATCTCACGATTCATGATTGTGTTAGCAATACGCCTTATTGCTATATGTGGCACGAAGCTCTTGCTCGTAGGGGTGGCAATGAAATAGCCTCCTGTATTTTTAAGCACATTAAGAATTTTTCTAATAATAGTGAAATTAAAAATTTGGTATATTATAGCGATTCTTGTCCTGGACAAAATCGAAATTCTTTTATATGCACAATGTTTCTAATAGCTCTGCAATGTAATCAAAACTTAGATAACATTGACCACAAATATTTAGAACCAGGCCATATGCACATGGAGTGCGACATCGACCACGCAATTATAGAAAGAAAAAAGAAAAAAACAGATGCCACGATCCACCATCCACGCGATTGGTATAATTTTGTGCGAACTGTGAGCTCCAAAAACAAATTTCATGTAATTGAAATGGAAACAAATGATTTTTTAAATTTTTCATTGTGTTCGAAAGAAAAATTTATGTTTCGATCCCGAAATGAAATTGGAGAGCAATTTATATGGAAAAATGTAAGATGGTTCAGATATTCTAAAAGCAACTTTGGAAAAATACAATATAAAAATTCTTTGAGTCAGGATGAGCAATTTAAAGTATTGAATTTAGTAAAACGAGGAGTTACATCAATCACGTTGAAAGATATTCCAATAATCCAAGAAGAAATTAAAATTACCTCGACAAAGAAAAAGGATTTAGAAGATTTGTTGCCCCTTATTGATCGTTCGTTTCACTTCTTTTACAAAAATCTTCAAACGGATGACGCTCTAGACACGCATCCAGATTTAGTGAGTGATACAGAAGAAAACTAATTTTTTTATTGTCATTATTATAATATACTTATATTCAAAAATTACATGCTTTAATTTATAAAATTTATTATTGTGAAATCTGAATTATAATTTTTAGTTTTTTGAAAATAATTTTAAATTAAAATTTGAAATATATTATAATACTCTTAAGTTTGAAAATAAATTTTTTCGTTCATGAAATAACATTATTGTCTGGTATTATTTTTTATACTTCATTTTTACTTGTAATTCGTATTTGTCATGATATTTGACGTATTTTAATTCTTTTTAATAAAATAATTTTGCAAATTAAAAAATTATTATAAAATATTTATTTAGTTTTAATAATTTTATTATTTTGCTTAAGTAACCTCTTGTTGTAATATCAATTTTGCAATAAAAACATATTTCGAGATAAGTTTAAAATATTAGTACTATTTCATTTGCAATAAACACTTAAGTATACTTTAGCGTAAAGAATAATATTTTAAGTTTATTGTATAACCACTTAAGTTATTTTTTGCTTTATTTACATAGCTATTTAACATTTTTTCATTAATGTTTGTACCAACACCAGTACTTCTCTAAGCACTATTTAATTTTTAGAAAGTTTTAATTTAATATATTATTAAAGTTTTTTCAGAAATCAAATCTAAGTTTAAAATTGAATTTACTCTAAATAGTAATTTCAGACTTAAGTGGTTATTGCTTGTGGCCACAGATATATTAAAGGTTTTTCTTAAACTTAAAAGGGTTTCTTTAAATTGAAGAAAATGTCTTTTAGTTTTAACCGTTGTTGCTTAGATAGTAGAATTCTAAGTAAAATTCCTAATTTTTGGGTAATTCACAATTTAATTCCTAGAACCTAATAAAAAATGGAGGAGGAGGGGGTTTAATGAATTCAGATCCTTGAGAAATTTGGCAACTTTCCTTATTGACGGGCTATTAGAACTTTAAAATTAAAACGTTACTGTTAGCAGTATATTTTATAAGTAAGCAGTAACTATATATTTCCAAAATTAAACTCAGTATGCAATACACTATAATTTTGAAAATGAGCTTTTTTAAAAACCCTTGGTTTTTTTCATCATGTTTATTCAGTTAATATTATTTGCCGAAAAACCACCATCGTCAACTCTATCGTCAAGGAGCACCAAACTGTCAAGAAGCACCAAGTATAGAAAAATTAGAGATAATCGTTCAAAATGTTTTTCAAAGCTTTTGTTTCGTAATCGTCACCGATTGTCACAAAATTTTAGATGAATAATTTTGGTAGCTCGAAGGGTGACATAAGCTATGTCAAATTTATAAGTCAATAGGTTAGGGCTACAGAGCTGTTTTAAGCTTTTCCGTTTTTTTTTTTTTGTTGAGTCGAAACGGTTTGACCAATTAAATTGAAAAAAAATAAAAATAAAAAATTGCACAAGTTTTCCCCTTAGCAACCGGAATAAGTTGTATAAATTTTGTTGGAATTAATTCACCTACTTCGGCCTGGCGGGCTTCCAAAAAATTATGTGTTTCCGATTTGTGTCCAATTTTTCAAGGAAGTTTCGCAGTCGAAAATAGAGGCTAGCAAAAATTTTTCTTGAGTTCAGTTAACCCGTTTGAACACGAGTACGCAATGACGCTTTTTCAAAGTTTGTGATGTCGAGGCGTAACAGTTGAACCGATTGACCTAAAATTTCGCACAAATGTTCCTTTTAGCAACCGGAATTAGTTTTATAAAGTTGGTTGGAATGAATTAACCCATTTCGACCTGAAGGAAAAGAAGACCCGCTAATGTTTTCTTTTAAGTTCGTTGCAAAAGCCCATAAGAATTTGCTATTCTTAGGCATGTGGATTAGCTTTCTTTTCAACCTTTGATTGAACAAGAATTTTTGCTTGAAATAGCTTAAAATTAAGATAGAACGTCCCAATTGTGTGCAAGGATTCACTAGTATTGAAAAAACGGTACGACAGGCGAAATCCGACCATGGGTTCGGATCCTGGAACTTTTTCATCGAATTTAGGCCAAACAAGCATGATTCCGAATTTAAAGAAGTTAGAATCTCCAAATTTGGTATCAGGGTGTCCCTTTCTTTTTCGTAGTGTCCATTTTAATTTGAACCAATTGAAATAGTGGGTCGGGGAACATCCCCATAATTTGGAAGACCTTAAAGCTTATTTTCAAAAATAATAAAGATAGTAACTTCAAACAAATGTAGAAGCTTCAAATTTGGAACAAGGGTGTTCTTTATTATTTCCTACGTGTTCACCTAATGTATGATCAATTGGAGTGGTGTTCCAGGTAACTCTGTTAGACCTCTAAAGGTTGAAAGGCTTATCAACGAAATTAATATAAATAGTAACTTAAAAGTAATATAGAATGTTCCAATTGTTTACAAGGGTTAACTAGTATTTAAAGTATGACTGGGACGGCATATGGGCTAAGTCTTACCATGGTTTCGAGACCTGGAACTTTTGTAAAATTCAAAAGCTAACAAAAATATATCTTAAAAACACCATAACTCAGAAAATAATTACGCTGTTTTGAAGAAATTTATATTCTAGGTTACTAGTAATGAAAGTACCATGGGAATTGGTTCTGGTTGAGTTCGGATTCTAGAAGTTTTTTTATCGAATTGAGGTCAAACTAGTATAATTTCGAAATCAAAGATTATAGAACCTTATATTTGGGGCACAGGTGTTTCTTCTTATTTATTCTGTGTAAGTGAAATTTTGGATGAATTGGAATAGTGGTTTGCGTACCATGCCCACTACTCGCAAGACCATAAAGCATAATATATTCGAAATTAATACTGATAAACAAATCAAATTTGATACACTATTTCCTATTTCCGCTGTTATTTAACACTTATATTTTTAAAAGACTAAGAGTTTTACTATAAAATATATGTATTTTTGTTTTTCATTTTTATTATATCATATCTATATTTTATTGAATTATTACCATAGGTAATATATAATTAAGAAATTGTGTATGATACTTAAGTTGTAAAATTAAATTTTATGATAAAAAGCTAATGAAAGCATTAATGGTTTTAAATAACATTACAAACCATAAAATTATATAAACTTTTATATTTATATTATTACAAATTAATATTTCTTTCGAATAGCTTTGACTTTAATTATATAACACATTAGCACATAGGTAAATTAAGAGAACAAATTTAAACATTATTGAAAATTGAAATAATTACTTCCCCGTTACGGAGCTACAACCTCACAAAGTCGAAAAAAGCCCTATATTTAAACGTATAATTAGAGTTCTATAAGGTATATTTCAATCTTTACAAATTTTTATAAGTCAATTGTATAGGGTTACCATACGGTACTAAAATTTACCTTTATCCAAAACTTAGTTTTACAAAATTTTTGGTCCCTCATTACTTCTGAACGACTAAATCTAGAAACCAAAACTGAAATTTTGGAAGAAGTTAGATCCTCAGAAATAAGTAAGAGTAAGTTAACAAAATTTTTTTGTCACGCCCCCTGTTTAGGAGCTGTAAGGGGTCGAAAATTGAAATTTTGCTATAAATTTTGCTTTTAAACATAAGGGCTCGAAAATTGAAATTTTGGCATTTTTAAACACTTGCAACTTGAATACCTGTTCAAATTTTTTTTTTAACAAATATACAAAATTTGCAGCTGCAGCATTATATTTCAACATATCTTAAAGGTTTTTTTAAAATTTAAAAGGGGTTCTTTAAATTGTAGAAACTGTGTCTTAGTTTTAAACATTTTTGCTTATATAATAAAATTCTAGCTAAAATTTCAAAATTTTGGTGGAGTTAACAAATGATTTCCTAGAACCAAAAAAATGGAAGGGTGAGGACAGGAGGAGATAGGCAGATCCTCGAGAATCATCATAAGTTTGTTAGCAAAATTTGGAAACCTCCCCCATTCAAAGGCTGTTAGGATTTAATAATTAAAACCTTTATGCTTTTATAAAACAGTAACTTATTCACTACTGTATGTTTTTCCAAAATTAAGCGTTAACATCGAAGCTCCAACATTATATTTTGCACTTGTTAACAGATTTTCTTAAGTGCATTGGGATTTTATTCTAAGTATTGAGCACACTATTAGTCATAATTAATAAATTGATGAAATAATTAAATTATAATATTATCATTTATTTTTATACGTATTTTTATAAAAATAAATGATAAAATCCTCAGTATAATTTTGAAAATGTGCTTTTTAAAAACCCTTGGTTTTTTTTATCACTTGTTTAATTGCATTTTACGAATCCATTTATCTCAACTTTATTTGTTGTTTAATATTTTTAAATAGATAAATTAGTGACAATTGTTGATAGTTTTGAATTGATAAAATAATTAGTAAGCCATGTCTTACGATTAAACTAATAAAAGCTTTTGAGGTTTTCTAAATCGATTGCACCGACTGACTGTTTCTTTATTTGTTTTAGAATAATTCTTGCAATTTTTTAACAAATTCATCAAATTTCAATTGAAGCTTTTCATAATTATTAAATCATAATAAAAATAAAAATTTTAACTACCCCACCATCCTCAACGCTATCGTAGAGGAGCACAAAATTGGCAAGCCCCACAGTCAAACGGGTATAATAATACTTATATGTAAACTTGCTATTTCCTTGGTCACGTTGCTCCGCCTCTTAATGGAATTTTAATTTATGTTGATATTATTGAAAAAAGTTAACACAAAAATTACACATGGTGTACATGTTATTTTAAAATGTAATAAAACAGTTTTCATACCCATATGACTATATAGTCAAAGGATATAATAAATATGCCATTACTTTTGGACGCAGAGAACGAGGGGAGGTAGATATAGACTAAAGTGTATGGATCGGACCAGAATCGAAAAATAAATCGATTTAGCTATTTATATTCGTCCGTCCGTCCGCACAATAACTCAAAAGCTAAATGAGTTAAGGGCTTGAAATTTTCGCAAATTCGTTTCTTTGCAATAGCCGTCATCGCTATTTAAATCCAGCCATTTTGGTCCATGGGTTCGGGTAGCTGCCATACAACTTCTTTTTTTATATGAGTTTTACTCTGTACCTATTACAGCTACATGTCTGAAATTTTGCCAAAAGTAGTTTAGTTTTATGGCCAAAGTTTCTGCAATTTTGTTGGTCTACTACAGTGGGTTCGAGTAGCTGCCATACAACTTCTTCTTTTATATGAGCATTACACTACACCTAATAAAGCTGTATGTTTGAAATTTTACCAAAAGTAATTAACCGGATGATATTATGCATATGTTATGGTCATACGGGTATCCCAGAGTTGACGCAGTCTACTCTACTACACTCGTTTTAAAACGATTTTTTTTAGGATTATTCTAGCAATTTTTCAACAAATTTATCAAATTTCACTTAAAATTTTTTATAATTATTGAATTATAAGAAAAATAAAATTTTTAATTCAGTTACCATTATTCGCCCGAAACCCACCATCAACTCTTTCGTCAAGGATCAGCAAATTCTCAAGAAGCACCACGTATAGATAAATTAGAAAAAATCGTTCAAACTGTTTTCCAAACTATTTTTTCAAGTTTTTGTTTCGCAATCGGTTAAAATAACCCGACAAAACAGTTTTTAAACATTCCCCTAATTCAAAGAAATTCTACCTACCTTAAAAAATTGGACGTAATTTGCTTACAAAATTTTTTTTTTTTAAGGATCGTAGGAATGAAAAGTATATACATGTACGCATACAAAATTTAAAGTCAATTGGAGAACTCGTTATTGCTTAAGGCTAAAGTAACGTAATATCGTTCTAAAATTTTTTTTTGGACAATCTCAAAGAGGAACACATATATAAATTTTATGTCAATCGGTAAAACGATTTCTATTTTATAGCAAAGTAACAAAAAGTCCTATAAAAAGGCCTTTAAATATATATAAAATAATTTTTAATTGATTCTCTTAATTTACTTATTTATTAATGTTCTATATAATTAAACTCAAAGTTATTCGAAAGAAATATTAATTAATAAGATAAATATTAAAGTTTATATAATTTCATGGTTTTTAATGTTAGTTAAAACCATTAATGCTTTCTTCAGCTTTTTATCACAAAATTGAATAATCAAAATATGCAATAAATGTATTTCTTTACAAATAAATGTAATATTTTACAACTTAAATATCGAAAAGAATTTCTTAATTATATAATATCTATCGTCGCCTGAATTCTCTTTTGCTCCATATGCCTCAAGGTATATTCCGAGTAAATCGAAAAAGAAAGTTTGGGAGTTAAAAGGCAAAAATTGATCCGATAAACTATAGTCGAAATTTTAACGTAGAGTTTGTTGATTTTTTAACTAATCATATGCTAAATTTTAGGCATTTTTCTCAAATACTTTTCGAGATATTTGATATTTTGTCAGAAAAGTCATTGTGGACAGTTTGCTCCATACAATACACATCGATTACAAAATAGTTTTCTCTGTGCGTATGGAGCAAACATGCATTGATCTCTATTATAATGGTGCAAATAAGAATAAAGAAGGGCGTTAAACAAAAATTTATATAAAGTCATGGAGATGGAGAAAGTATAGATTAAAAATCGATTACGACTAATACGAGAAATATAAATTAAAAACCTAAATTTTTAAATTGTAGTACAAACTGTAAAAAATTAAAATAATCAAATTTAACTTAGTTTTTTATGTTAATTTTTATTTAATATTATTTTTTAATCAATCATGTAATTATATACTTCAATTATAACAATATGAACATAACAGCCATTTCACAGGATTTTTATAAACGAAATTAAATAATATTATTAATTTTAATATAAATATTTCAATTAAAACTAAAAAAACAAACATAATAGTAATTTCACAATCTTTTAATATTTTTTAAAATTAAACTTATTTTAAGAAATTTAAGAAATAATTTTTTTATTCAAATATCATTGTTTTTGTACTAAACACATAATATAAATAATAATTATTGTATCACAATATAACTTTATAATATATACATATTTTTAAAGTGATCCAAAAATATTTCAATTAATTTGTAATGTTTAAAATTGCTTTAAAATAGTTTTGATCTGGTAGAGCTAAAAAAGGTATTAATGATTTTAAATCATCTTTTTTTTCTTTTGACACAATTGGTCGCTCCTGCAAAACTGAAGGTTTACAAAGAAACTAATTTAAAGGAGTAGCTAAAACTTTTTTATGTGCTAGTTTTTTGATATCAACTTTTTTAAAGTCCAAATTTGCAAAAGAATCCTTGTATTCCATCAGAAAAGGTTCTGATTTTTGATATCGAATAGTCTTTGTTTTTGAAAACGAAAATACAATAAAACTTACTTTCGCTGCAGGTACTGTGTATGGATACACATTTATTTTGTTGTATCTAGTTTAATTTTAGGATAATTTAAATGTAATAATAATTTTAGTAAATGAACTGGACTATGTATATCGAGATTTTTTAAATGTTTTTCAATCACTGAATGCACACAGTCAACTTCTTGCAACAGTGAGTGGCCCGGCTCAGAAAATTTTTGGACCAATTCTACGAGACTATTAGAATTTTGTAAAAAATATTTTAAGGCAGTTGACATTATTTTATTTCGATTTTGTGGTATACAACTATCACTCCAAAAAGTAATTTTTCTCAAATTTGAGTTATCGAGACAAATTTTATTTAAAAGTTTTTTTCTCGCGTTAGCGAGATCGTTTCCTCTCCTTCCTGTTTGTGCCTCCGTCCATATTGCGCAGTACGTAATTTTTTTCTTTTTCAGGAATAATTGCCGTTGCAGTTAAATTATACACATTTAGTTTGCGCTTGTAGAAAAATATTGAAGAATTACCTTTTGGAACAGTAATAACATTTTGCAAATCGAAACAAATGATACAGTGATGATCCATATTTGTACGATCCAAATCTCTTTTCGCCTTATGTAAATCAATCGAATGAATCTCATCTGCCATAGGGTTTGAATTTATTTTATGTTTCTTCTACATAACAATTGAACATTTTGGCAATCGATAAACCTGGTTCGAGATATTTTCTTTCACTTGTAGCACGACAATAGTGAGAGTCTATTATAGGGAAAGCTTTTATGTGCTTGCGAATTTCATCCAATTTTTCTCCAGGTGTAAATGTGTTCTTATGTTTCCCTTTTTTGCGAGGAAGATGCGTTTTAGAATGTGGTAAGCATAAGTTGTTGAAAGTATAATAAACTCGTTTTTGGTTTATTGCTAA
The DNA here is from genome assembly GCA_963082915.1 of Dolichopus griseipennis. Lineage (NCBI taxonomy): Eukaryota > Metazoa > Arthropoda > Insecta > Diptera > Dolichopodidae > Dolichopus > Dolichopus griseipennis. The sequence goes on from OY720441.1 coordinate 273,790,727, forward strand.
AGTGTTTACAAAGAAAGTTCGGCATACTCTACGAATTTCCTCATTTAAATTAAAATAAAAGTGATATGTAAATTTTTTGGTTTGGGATGATGTTCTGTGGCGTTTCACTGGAACACATTATGACGTATAAATGCAAAAAGAAAAAACTAATTTATTCGTTAAATTTAAATTTTTTTGGAACGGTTAACATTTTTCTGTTTTTAAATAATAAAATTAATATTCACAAATCACAATGTGTATGTGAATATTATATGTAACTGTACACAAATAGGGGAAACAAGATTTAAAAATTTGTTTTCCATGTTTGCTTCATAGGTATTGAAAATATAATAGTAATAATGATAATTTTAAATACCTATGGAGCAAATAAGTACTCAATATAATTGTAATTATAGAGCAAATGAGAATTAACAATGTCAACACCTTTATTTCATACAAAAGTTGCTCCATAAACCAAAAATTTGCTTAAGGAGCAAATAAGCACTACAAAATGAAAATAATGTGTCTTATGGAGCAAAATGCACACTGTATATCTCGGAAACTAAAGCAGATAGGAAAATTCTGATAACAGCATTAGAAAGAGATTGTTTTAAAACCATAGAACCACTGCTGTTCGGATAGTGATTCTGCTGTCGGACACTATCTCATGCTGGAAGGTGTATATACTACAGTATGGGATAACTGGCCGTGGCTGCGTCACTGTAAGCAAACTCAATTAGATTGATAGTTTTGACTGAATCAAACAAAAAAAAAAAAAAAAATTCCACTCATTATTTCGTATAGTTGTAATTCTTCTTGAAAACCAAATCTGATTTATGCTGAGTCAAACCAGCATAAATTTTGCAAACATTAGAGGCCTAGATTCCAATTATTTCGGAGTATATGTTCACCTTACGTCAAAAAATCCAGCCGTGTTAGCACTAAACGAAACTCAGGTTTTTTCAAACCAGGATGCGGTTAAGTTCAGTATTCCTGGTTACAAACTTGAAACGTTTTTTAGTCCTCATAGAGGTATTGCTCTTTATATTCGTAACGATACGGCCTACCAAATTCTGGATAAATATAACATAGGCACAAATCCAGAGTTTAACTATGTTTGGACCAAATTTATTTTTGGTGGCCATTCAACGCATTTTTGTTTTTTGTACAGAAGTCCAAATATTTCGAAGGAGAACACAATTGTAGAATTTGATATTTTATCGGATTCTATAATTAGTATCCTTCAGGACAATCCCGAAACTGAAATCGTTGTAGCAGGCAATTTCAAGATCCACAATAAAAATTGGCTTCTATATTCTCCTCATACATCGGCAGAAGGCAAATATGTAGAACTTTTTAGCGCTCTTCACCAACTTACACAATTGGTGAAAGAACCTACTCGCATACCAGACTGTTCAAGCCATAGTGCTTATACTCTGGATCTATTTCTAACTTCTCATCCGGAAAAATACAACATTTCTGTCATTAGCCCATTAGGCAGCTCTGACCACTGCCTTATCAGTTCTCAATTTCAAATGCAAAATTTAATTAACCAAAAAGTTCCTCCCAATCATAAAATTTGGCTCCTAAATAAAGCCAACTGGGATGGTTTAAACTCCTTTTTCAAAAACTTTAATTGGAACAATAGAAATGTTGATGTAGCTGCCAACGCATTAACTAGCGCTATTCTCCTTGTCATGAATCTTTTCATACCAAGTAAGATTAAAAGTGCTAAACACCGTAACCAGAATTGGTTAAACAAAAAATGCAGGCAAGCTATTAAGAAAAAAAATAAAGCTTTCTTTGAGTTCAAGAGGCAACCAACCGAAAGCAACCGGCTCTCATTTACAGAAGTTAGTAAGCGATGCAAAAGAATTTTAAGGCAGCAAAAATTTAAACATGATTTTTTACTAAGGCAAAAAGTTATTCGCTTCCCAAAAGGCAGCAAAAGTTTCTGGTAATTTGCCAAATCAGTAAAAAACAACTTCACTTCTTCTACAACTCCTCCACTAATTTATAATAATGCTGTCATTGCTGACCCTGAACAAAAGGCAGATTTGCTGGCTCAAATCTTCGCAGCCAATTCAACACTGCCGGCAACAACAGCCTCTCCTCCGGTCTATGTACCAACAAATTCAAAACTTAAAAAAATTTATTTTCGCCCACGAGTTGTTGCTAAAGTTCTTAAGGGTCTGAATGTTCACAAATCTGCTGGTCCTGACGATATTCCACCAATTGTCCTCCAAAAATGCGCTAACACCCTAGCTGGTCCACTAAGCAAACTTTTTCACATATCCTGTTTCTGGAACTTACCCTTCTATATGGAAAGTTGCTTATGTCCAGCCAATCCCAAAAAAGGGTACCCAGAGCAATCCTGAAAATTATATACCAATTGCTCTAACATCAGTACTATCAAAGGTTATGGAGTTAATAATTAATTTCCATTTAAAAAGATATCTGGAGAGTAATGACCTCATAAGTGACCATCAATATGGTTTTAGGTCAAATAGATCAACAGGTGACCTGTTGACATTTTTGACTGAAAAATGGGGTCGTTGCTTGGAAAAATATGGCGAGACGAACATAATCGCTCTAGATATATCCAAAGCTTTTGATCGCGTTTGGCATGCCGCACTACTAAAAAAGCTAGAAGCTTTTGGTCTAGGAAAAATCTTCAATTCATGGATAGAATCTTTCCTTTCACACCGTTCAATACAAGTTGTATTGGATGGTTTTACTTCCAAAAAATTTGAAATCAATGCTGGTGTCCCTCAAGGCTCGGTCCTATCACCAACCTTATTTCTAATATTTATCAATGATCTTCTATCCATTACCTCCAATAAAATTCATAGCTTTGCTGATGACAGCACTCTTGATTGCTCTTACCTTTTTGAGAGAGCAGCTGATGCTACCTCAACATCGGTAAACAATGAACGAACCAAAGTTTCAAGTTCCGCAAATAATGATCTCCAAATAATTCAAGATTGGGGAAGCGTGAACAGGGTAAGTTTTAATGCTTCTAAAACCCAAAGCTGTTTGTTATCAACCAAGCGAAGCGATCCTTTACTTAACGTTTCTTTTGGCAATGTAGGTATTCAAAACTCCGAATCATTAAGAATTCTAGGCATGGAAATAAATGCAAAACTTTCGTAGAACGACCACATTTTTTCGGTCGCAAAAGATGCCACGAAATGCCTGGGATTCTTAAGTAGGAGTAGGAAATACTTTACACCTCCAAATCTATTACAAATTTATAAAACCTATATTCGGCCGAGACTTGAGTATAACTCTCACATATTTGCTGGAGCTCCCAGCACCGTTCTTCAGTATCTGGATAAGATACAAAAGAGAGCTGTTCGTATTATCAATGATAATAACGTCACAAAAGACTTAACGTCTTTAAGTCACCGCCGTAATGTAGGAGCTGCTTGTCTTTTTTATAAATATCTTCTAGGCAATACTTCAAAAGAAATCAAAAAACATGATGCCTAAAATCAAACCCTACCGCCGTAACACACGGTTAGCAGCTCAATCACATCCATATACAGTTGAGCTTTTCAGAACAAGAACTCTGAAATTTAGGAACTCTTTTCTGAGTCGCACCTCCAAATTGTGGAACACATTACCCCCATATGTTTTTCCCAATTCGTTTAAACCGGAAAAATTCAAGAAGAATGTCAACTTATACCTCCTGGGTTGCCCTTTCAACCCCTAAAAGTCATTTATATGTATGACTAGTAGTAATTTTTCAGCCATAATACTGCGCAAGCAGCTAGGGTGCTTATCCCAATATTTTGGCTACGGGGAGAGGTTGTTTTAGTGTAGTAAAAATCTCACACTACCTGGGGGATTAGGTTACCAGGTGCCTTTTGAAGGTTTTTTCCTCCCTTAGGAAAAAAAAAAAAAAAAAAAACTCCTAAGTCAAAAAGTCAAAAAATGGCGTATGGAGCAAAAGAGATTCAGGCGACGCTGTGGTAATAATTCAATAAACTATAGATATGATATAATAGAAATTAAAAACAAAAAAATTTCGTCGTTTATTAAAAAAATATTTAGTTTTTAATTTACAAAATATAATAATATAATAATAAAATATAATAATATGTTTTATAGTAAAACTCTTAGCCTTTTAAAAATATAAATGTGTTAAATAAGAACGGAAGCAGGAAATAGTGTATCAAATTTGATTCCTTGGTTATATTATATTGGTTATTATATTTGGTTATTATATTATATTTGGTTATATAAAAGTAGATTCGCGATGTACATCAAAAATGCATGTAATGCATTTCTGTTTTCCATACAGATCTCCCAACTCTAATGTACAAGAAACTGCTGTATGAACTGACAATATTTCAAACTAGATTAATGACATTTTAAAATCATATCCAAAAACGATTAATTACATGTTAATCAGAACGGACGTGTTTCTTAATTACCGGTTAAAAATTTACTTTAAACAATACAAAACGTCGTTTAAAATAAATTTAATTAATAAACAGAAAAAATTAAAAATAAAAAAACTTTGTAATAAGACACATATATGTATGCAACATAAAAAAACAAATTAAATAAAAAAAAAATATTCAAAGTGCTAAATATTTTGTATGTTCAGAAACATATAAAGTAAAAAAAAAAAAACAAAAAAAAATATGGTGTCTTGTAATAAATGCAGAGGTAAAATAAAAGGTTAAACGGGAATTCTATGTTCGGGAGTGTGTAAAAAAGTTTTTCATGAAGCTTTGAAGTGTTCAGGATTGGATCTATCGACAATTAATAATGTGTACGCAAATAACAATTTAAGATTTATTTGTGACGATTGTATCCTGTACATACAAAATGTGGATTTGGTTCTACAAAACATGGACTCCGCGGTAACAAAAAATAGTGAACATCTAAAGGAATATAAAAACGAATTTGAAGCTGCTCTTAAAAGAAATGAAAGTTAAGTCATAAATTTACTGAGAGGTTTTACAAAGAGATTGGAAGAAATTAAGAGTGAACAACAAATAGAGCTACGTAAGATGGAAAAAATTACTGAAGTCTTTCAAATACAAAGCGATAAGGTGAATGAATCGCTTAATAATGTAATGAAACAAAATGATTAGGTATGCAAAAAAATTAATAATGTAATTAACGAAAATAATATTAATGTGGGTCAAACAGTATCATTTGCTGATATGGTAAAAAATAAAAAAAATATTGGAATGAAAATGAAAAAAGAAATACCTTTGATTGTTAAGCCAAAAAATAAACAAAAAAGTGAAAAAACAAAAAGTGATCTAAATACAAAGGTTGATCCAAAAAATCTAAAAACCAAAAATATTGAAACTAAAACCAATGGAGCAATATTAATTGAAACAGACACAATTGAAGAACGTGAAAAGATAAAAGTTGAATTAGAAAAGAAAATTACAGACAGTTACGAGATAAAAATACCAACGGTCATTAAGCCACAAATTGAATTGGTTTATATGAATAATAAATTTAGTGATGCCGAAATAGTAGAAAAACTCAAAAAGCAAAATTCCTTTTTAGAAATGTGTGATATGAAATTAGTAAAACCATACGAGTTGAATAAATATAACAAAGTAATATATAATGCAGTAATTGAAGTAGATAAAGAATTTTTCCCAAAAATACTTGCGAACGAAAAATTATGTATAGGATGGGAAAGATGCTATAAATATACAAAGGTGTTACAAATGTAAAGGGTTCAACCATAAAGCAGTGGATTGCAAGAATAAAGAAACGTGTCTAAAATGTCATCAAGAACATAAAACAAACGTATGTAACAAAGAGGAAATAAATAAGTGCATAAACTATATAAAATACAACGAGAAACTAAAATTAAATATGGATATTAATCATAAGACTCTTAGTAAACTATGCCCTGCATATGAATATAAACTAGGTTTAAAAAAAAAAAAGCCATTGGATATTAGCAACTAAAGAACATAGTTGTTGATCAAATAAACCAGGAAAACTGTATACAAAGAAATAAAGAAATTACGAATAAAAATACTTATGAACCAAAACATTATATAAGTACTTATAAAATTTATCTTAATGCCAAAAATTTAAAAAAAGATAACATAAATAACACCGAAGCTAAATTAAAAGAAGATATTAATGTTAATAATAAATTTGATAGTAATCATGATAATATTGATAATATCGATAATAACAATAAAAACAATAATAATAATAATAGCAATAATAATAATAACAATAATAATGATAATAATAATAATAATAATATGGAAAATAAATTGGATATTGTAAGAAAAATTATAACAAAAACGAAGAATCCAATAAAAAATCTGGTCAAAGTCAAAAAAGCAGTCTATTACTTAAATTATTACCCTTCAAAAAGACAATTAATGCAAACAAGCAAACTTGCACAATTCAAGTTAACAAGAACAGTAATAATAATATATGTTTCTCTGACAAAGATTCCAAGGACATCGTGGGAACTGATTCCAACAATAAACTTCATCAGAGTGAAAATATTAATAATAGTCAAAATAAAAATAATAATATTGCTAATAATAATATTACTCTTATAAATAAAGATATGCCTAAAGATGAAAGACAACTTGTAGTGCCAACAACTAAATATGCTAACTGGATTAAGGGTGAAACGATAAACGTAGGCAATAGTGAGATTGTAAAGTCAAATAACAAAAGCTTTATTAATCCACTAGCTCCACCGATTGTCATATTAACTAGAAATGCGATTATATCTGGTGACAATATTTATGCTTTTTCTCGGCTTAGAGAACACAGAATATACAACAATGTTAGATTATTTTTGTCCTATTTTCATGATCATGGTGATTTCTGTTATGAGGGAATGACGCAAACTAGTCTAAAACTACTTATACACTAAGAAGGTTTGCCAAATAACCATCAAAAGCTCTCTAACCTATACTTTAATTATCATGAAACTACAGGAGTATCAAGAAAGGAAGTCCTACAAGATCTAGCTCATTTTAGGAGACATGTAGAAAATAAATACAGAGAGAATGTGCAGAGATATAGAGAATCATGGCAAAATTATTTGATTGGAAGACCATGATGATGGACAAACTATTGAATTTGAAAATGGTGCATTTTAATGCTAGAAGTTTGAGGAAAAATCTAATCGAAATTGAAACATTTATAAAAATTAAAAATGATGTTGATATTATCATGGTTGGAGAAACTTGGCTTTATTCAGAAGAAGAAAAATACTTTAATATTCCTGGGTATACAGCATCCTTTATCTCTAATAATTTAAGCAGAGGAGGTGCGCAATATATGTAAAGCAAGGTATTAGTTACAAAGTTTTGGAAACATCTATCACGTTCAATACTATTGTAATTTCTTGAAGATACCAAACATACCATTAACATTGCCGTATGTTACAAAAGCCCGTGTGAAAACAATAAGGCATTTAAAGAACATCTAGATCAGCTGTTCAATAAGTACAAAAATATAATTGTGGTTGGTAATACTAACATCGATTTGCTCTCTGAAACGGACGCAAGCAGAATGTATGTAGGAATTCGATATTTTCCCCTAACAATAAATGTGTTATTGTTATTTAAATTTACAGGTGGAACTTAATTTTGAAAATTTATTATATTTAATATTACACTTATCATATATATCTTGCAATTTGTAAAACATTCTTCAGGAAGCCTTTTATCAATATAGGAAGTTGAATAAAGGCAATTATTCAAATTCGATTCTTAGTATGATTATATAATAATTTTGACTGGTAAATTTTTTAAATGACAATATTATACGACTTTTCATTTAAGTTTTTCATCGAGAGGTAGAAAATATTTAAAAAAGGTCGCTTTTTCGGTGGACGTAGAATATAGCAGATGTAAAAGAAAAAGTTATTAAACTCTTATTATTGAAATTATTATTAAAAATAAGTAAATTCTAATTATTGAAATTATTAATGAAAATGTATAAACTCTAATGATTATTGAACTATTAAAATTGTGTATTTAACTATTATAAATATTGAAATTGTGTTTAAATCAAACATACATATTATAAGTACATTTAAAATTATAATCTTTTCCTAAACATTAAATTAAAAATTATTAAATTGAAATTATCGAAATTGTGTTTTAAATTTAAATCCAACATTTGGGGGCTCAACCGGGATCGTGAAACAAAAAATATATATGCATTTGAAGTGTTAAGAAATTTTAATCGGTTATCATTTAGTAGACTGTACAAATAAAAACCGGTAAAATACAGAAGCGTGGTCACATGTGTTAAAAGAACAGTAAAAAACAAAGTTTAGTGGACAGTTTAAAATATACAAGCAAATATCATACGATTAATAACAGTTGTAAAAAAGGTTTTCTATTATATAAAAAATAAAAATTTAAACTAAGAAACAATTTTAAAAATTTTTGAATAAAATCATATAAAAAAAAAACCCTGATAATAATTAAAATTTACATTTCAAAAATTAAATTAAGCCGGTAATTTAAAAAAAAAAAAAAAATTTAAGAACCTACTTTATTTTATTTGTTTTTGCAAATTACAAATCATTTGTCTAAATACAAATGTAATACGAAAATATAAAAATTAAATAATAAACGTGGAGGATCGTCAGTTTTAAAATATATATGTTGCCATAAAACGAAGAAAGAAGAAAATTGGAGTATCTATATCACGTGCTTATTCTTTATAGAGCTAACGGAAGGTCTAACGAAGCATCGAAAGGTTATTACGGTAAAGTAAACAAAAGAAATCGAACTACAGGTTTAATATCCAGTCAAGTATAAATGATCAACAAATATTTTTGAAACGAAAAAATAAAATAAAAATAATAAAGATTTAAAAAAAAAAAAAAAATAAATAAGATAAAAATAAAGCATTGTTTACAAATTATTTTCTTTGTAGAGGTTATTTAAATTTTTATTATATTATGGGTAGGAATAATAGGTCCAGAGGCAGAAGTGACTTTACTGTAGCATTTGATGTCGGAGCATGTGGTAATTCCACTGGAATACGTCATGAGTCATGTGATAGCAATGTTGATAGTGGTGTAAAACTAAATTTTGCTGACTTTGAAAATTTAATAATATAATAACAATATTCGGGTGATGAGACCGTTAATGTTAACAGGTGGATGGACGAATTTGAGCAGTATGTAGAAACGTTTAAATGGAACGGATTACAGCGTTTTATTTTTTGTAAAAAATCTTTGGTCGGGGCAGCAAAACTTTTTATAGAATGCGAAGCAAAACCAGTGTCGTTTTACCAGCTAAAAACATCACTTTTAAGAGAATTTGCGTCAAAACTTAATAGTGCAGAGATTCATAAGTCGTTACGAGAAAGAAGGAAAAAGCATGACGAGTCGTTGAGGGAATATCTGTATCATATGGTGGGTATAGCCTCTCAGATAGAAATGGATGAGTCATCAATAATAAATTATATTGTCGAAGGAATAAAGGATTCCTCAAGTAGTAAAATTATCTTGTACGGAGCGACAAGTCTCGAAGTTCTCAAAGAAAAACTCCTCATATATGAAAAAATAAAAAAAGATGAAAAGGGAACAACAGCTGAAAAATTTAGCAACGGTGAAAAATTTCAGAAACCAAGTTCACCTGGAAGATTTGAAAGACCACCCAGACCTGTCGAAAGGAAAAAATATTGTTTCAAATGCGGTTCTAGCCAACATGAAGCTCACGAATGTCTAAGTAAAGGTAGTGGCCCAAAATGCTTTAACTGTAATGAGTTTGGCCATAAACGTACTGAATGTCAAAAGAAATTATCGATTTCACATATTGCGCAAGCTTATAATATGGTTTTAAAAGGTTTAATCGATACAGGAAGCAACATTTGTATAATAAAAGAATCTTTAATTAAATTAATTAATCCCAAATCTATTTTTAGCAATCAAAAAATTTCAGTAAGTGGTTTAGGGGCCACTGTGCAAACTAAAGGTGCTTGTGTGGTTGATATTGCGCTGAACAATGTTACCTTCAGAAACGTTACGGTACATTTGGTTCACAATTCTTGCATGAAACCAGACGTGTTAATTGGCATGAACTTATTGTCGAAAGCGATCGTCAAAATAGAAGGAAGAGAAATCACAATTGAGAAAAAATACCAAAATAAAAATGAACAGGAAGCGGATTCAGAAAAAATTCAGCCAGATGGATCTGACTGTTATTTAGCTCAAATTAAACCTGAGACATTTTATGATGAAGAAAATGTACCAGAAATTTTAAATATAACAAATAAAAAATTACAAGAAGAAATACGTAGTATTGTGATTAATTATTCACCTGTTAATCCACCTATGTCACCAATTCAAATGAAAATATTGCCTATAGATGAAGAGCCGGTTGCATGAACACCAAGAAGATTCCCTCCAGTAGAAAGAGACATAATCGACAAGCAAATTAAAGAATGGATGGAGAAGGATATTATACGGGAAAGTACATCAGATTACGCCAGTCAGATTGTACTAGTAAAAAAGAAAGATAATTCAACCAGATTATGCATCGATTATAGAGCGTTAAATAAAAAAATACATAAGGAGCGTTATCCATTACCGGTTATAGAGGACCAATTGAACAAATTACAGGATGCCAATTATTTTAATACACTGGATTTAGAGAATGGGTTTTTCCACGTATAGAAGAAAATAGTCGAAAATATACCGCATTTGTCACTCAAAATGGTCAATACGAATTTAACCGTGTTCCATTCGGGCTGTGTAACTCTCCGTCAATCTTTCAAAAATATATTAACTATATTTTTAGGGACCTAATTCGAGATGGAATAGTGGTTATCTATATAGACGATATTGTGATGCCATCCAAAACAATCGAGGAGGCAGTCAAACATTTGAAAAGAACTCTCAAAGTGGCAGCTGAGAATGGCCTTAGAGTAAAATGGAAGAAATGCCAGTTTCTACAAAGTGAAATTGAATATTTAGGGCACCGTATTAGTAAAGGAACAGTTTCTCCGTGTTGGGATAAAATAAAAGCAGTGGTTAATTTCCCATGTCCACGCACCGTTAAGCAGCTACAAAGTTTTTTAGGGCTAGCTGGCTACTTCAGGAAGTTCATCCGCGATTTCGCTCTAATTGCGGGACCGTTGAGCGATATTTTAAAGAAGAAATCGAAATTTCAGATTGGGGATCAGCAACTTGTAGCGATGAAAAAAATAAAAGAATCATTAACGTCCAGCCCAGTTTTGAAAATATTCAAATACGGTTTACCAACGGAACTGCACACCGATGCGAGCATCGACGGGTATGGTGCAATATTATTACAAAAAGATTCGGAGGATTCGGTATTACATCCAGTATACTTTATGAGTAAGAAAACCAGCGACGCAGAAAGAAATTATAGCAGTTACGAACTAGAGGTGTTGGCAATAATTGAAGCAGTAAAGAAATTTAGAATTTACCTTCTAAGACAAAAGTTTAAGATCATCACCGATTGCTAAGCATTCCAGTGTACAATTCGCAAAAAAGATCTTACTACCCGAGTTGCCAGATGGGCACTACTCTTGGAAGAGTTTGATTATGAAATGGAGCATAGACCTGGAACTCGTATGCAACATGTGGACGCATTAAGCCGCAATGCAGTAGCACTGTGCGTAAATATCGAAGACAAATCATTTTTGAAAAAATTAGCAGCATCACAACTACGAGATGAGAGACTTAACGCAATCATTGAGTTGTTAAAGAAGGAATCATATCAAGATTACACAATGAATAATGGTATTTTATGTAAAAATTATAATAACAATTTTTTATATGTCGTTCCAGATTGTATGAAAGCCAACCTTATTAGGGAGACTCACGAAAGGGGACATTTTCATGCAAAAAAAACTCATGATGCACCCCAGACTACATTACATTACTCCTGGGGTGCCACGAGGTAATGGTCAAATTGAACGAACACATTAGACCGTTATTGCAGCTTTAACAAAATTATCTATTTACGACCCAGAGAAATGGTACAATCATGTTAAACCATTACAACGTATTTTGAATTCTGCTTACCATCGTGCAATCAAAACAACTCCGATGCAATTGCTAGTTGGAGTTCAGATGAAAACCGAACGCGATCTACAACTAATGGAAATAATAGAAGATGAAGGTCGAAAACAATATGAAGATGAACGAGATGAACAACGCGAAATAGTAAGGAAAGAAATTATCAACATCCAGGAAGAAAGCAGAACTCAATATAACAAAAAGAAAAAACAAGCAAAAAAATACGAAATTGGGACACTTGTAGCTATTGAAAGAACCCAATCTGGTACGGGATTAAAAATACGACCCAAATTTTTCGGCCCATACAAAATAGTTGCAGTGAAAAGGTTTGAGCGCTATAAAGTGGAAAAAATAGACACTTCTGAAGGGCCTAACTCAACAGAATCGTGTGCGGACAAAACGAAACCCTGGGTTGAAAGAGACGATAGCGAGATAGAGGAGATAAGCGATGAAGAAATTAATTCTAATTCATTTGGGGCAAATGAATGAGCAAGATGGCCGAATGTAGGAATTCGATATTTTCCCCTAACAATAAATGTGTTATTGTTATTTAAATTTTGTTTTTCATCGAGAGGTAGAAAATATTTAAAAAAGGTCACTTTTTCGGTGGACGTAGAATATAGCAGATGTAAGAGAAAAAGTTTTTAACTCTTATTATTGAAATTATTATTAAAAATAAGTAAATTCTAATTATTGAAATTATGGGGATTCTAAGGTTTAAGTAGTATCCGCGTAGGACCAAATGACTATATATAAAAGATAGCTGGTGTTGCCAGCTTTCAAAAAATATATAGCTTTAATGGCGCATATTATCCTTTAAGCACGAAAAGGACATTTAAAAGTATCCTTGTTATTTTAGTCTATTTTACAAAAACCGTTATAACTAGCAATCTGTTCAATATATATATATTAAATCAAAGCTATTAATTAAGATGACGGTCTGAAGAATATTTTAACGTTTATTTGATGACGATAGGCGCTGCCGTTTTGGAGATATTGCAATTTCAAATGGAAATTTAAAACAAAAAAAAAAAAAAATTTTGAACTTTCAAAAAAACCACTATAACTATGAAATTTTCAAAAACACCCTGTATTTTTTATTATACTGTTAGAAAGGTCTTTTGACAGTCTTTCCAACGGTATATAATAACTAATAAGTATGGTATATGTTGACAAACAGCCCCACCAGAGAACATGAATGAAAAACTGACACAACAATTTTATTAAAAAATACATTTTCATATTTTATTTCTCATAAATTTATTTTGCTTTTTTGTTGGGATGGTGTCATAATTTCAAAAAAAAAATTCCAAATTTACAAAATTCTAAAGAAAGAAAAAAAATAATTCCAAAAGAAAAAATTCCAAAAAAAATAATTCCAAAAAAAAAAATTCCAAAAAAAAAATTCCAAAAATCAAAATTTAATGACAAACTGTTTTTTAAAAACAGTAATTTTTTACATGCATATTTCAATAAATAAAAATTTAAAAATAGAGGGGGCTGCCGCCCCCAAACCCCCGCTAAACAAATTATTGAAACCCTGATTTTGAATCCAACTCTAAAATCCCTCCTAATTCAAAATCTCACGTATACAAATATATAAATATTCTGGAAAAAGCGTATAATCCTGTAATTGTAGCCAACTATAAAATCTCTCCTAGTTATTTTTTACTTGCATATTTACACAAATAAAAATTTAAAAATAGTGGGGGCTGTCGCCCCCAAACACCCGCTAAACAAATTATTGAAATCCTGATGTTGAATTCCTAATTCAGAATCTCACGTATACAAATATATAAATATTCTGGAAAAAGCGTATAATCCTGATTTTGTAACAAACTCTAAAATTCTTGCTCGTTAAAACTATGGAAATATTTTTTGGATTTTTTTGGAATTTTTTTTTTTGGAATTATTTTTTTTCTTTCTTTGGAATTTTGTAAATTTGGAATTTTTTTTTTGGAATTATGACACCATCCTAACAAAAAGGCAAAATAAATTTATGAGAAATAAAATATGAAAATGTATTTTTTAATAAAATTGTTGTGTCTGTTTTTCATTCATGTTCTCTGGTGGGGCTATTTATCAACATATACCATACTTATTATATACCGTTGGAAAGACCGTCAAAAGACCTTTCTAACAGTATAATAAAAAATACAGGGTGTTTTTGAAAATTTCATAGTTATAGTGGTTTTTTTGAAAGTTCAAAATTTTTTTTTTTTTTTGTTTTAAATTTCCACTTGAAATTGCAATATCTCCAAAACGGCAGCACCTATCGTCATCAAATAAACGTTAAAATATTCTCCAGACCGTCATCTTAATTAATAGCTTTGATTGAATATATATATATATTGAACAAATTGCTAGTTATAACGGTTTTTGTAAAATAGACTAAAATAACAAGGATACTTTTAAATGTCCTTTTCGTGCTTAAAGGATAATATGCGCCATTAAAGCTATATATTTTTTGAAAGCTGGCAACACCAGCTATCTTTTATATATAGTCATTTGGTCCTACGCGGATATTAGTTAAACCGTAGAATAGCCGAAATTATTAATGAAAATGTATAAACTCTAATAATTATTGAACTATTAAAATTGTGTATTTAACTATTATAAATATTGAAATTGTGTTTAAATCAAACATACATATTATAAGTACATTTAAAATTATAATCTTTTCCTAAACATTAAATTAAAAATTATTAAATTGAAATTATCGAAATTGTGTTTTAAATTTAAATCCAACATGTACGACTCAGTTGCATAAAAGTTGACCCAGTCAAAAACTATTTTCTAAAAAAAATATATTTTATTAAAAAATTCTATCATATGAAAACAAAGAGTTAGTAAATTGCACAGAATTATTTTTAATACATCCGTTTTTAATAGAAACAAACATTATTTCAATAATTTATTGAATTAAAATATATATAGAAACTTAATTTTGAATGTTGCAGTTGTAGCATAAAAATTAGCCTACCTTAATTTTGTTGCAAAAAAGTTGGCCTGCACTGGATTGAAATTTATCAAATGTCTTTAAAGAGAACTGGTTTTATCCGTTATCTATTTTAATATTTTGTTATCAGCAATATTTTAATAATATTTTAATAAAATTTATAATTTTAAATCATTTTAGTATTTATTTACGTAGTAATTATTAGTAATAATGCCTCGTGGTAAAGCGCTTTCAGAAGATTTAAGAAATTTAATTATTAAACTTCATAAAGATGGATTTTCTGCATATAAAATTGCAGAAAAAATTAAAATTTCAAGGTCTACAATTAGAAATATTATAAATTTATATAAATCTACTGGACAAATTAATAAAAAAAGAAATTCTGGGCGACCACATATTGCTAATGCGCGTGATATACGAGTATTGAAAAAAATTGTAAAGACAAATCGTAGAGCTTCATCTACAACAATAAATGATATCTGGAAAAAAGATATTAAAAAAGATGTTTCGAGATTCACTTGCATCAGAGAAATGAAAAAATTAGGATATAAATTTTATAAAGTGAGTTTTGTACATAAAGAAAAAAGTTTTTTAATTAGTTTAAATTTACCCAACCTTTACTATTGTTACTATTTAGGCTAAAGAAAAACCTTTTTTAACCACTTTTCATAAGCAAAAGCGTTTAAAATGGGCTAGAGAACATAAGAATTGGACTCTTCGACAATGGGATAGTGTAATATGGAGTGACGAGTCTCGTTTTGAATTATCCCCAACTGATACGCGTTCACGTATTTTAAGATCAAAAGATGAAGCATTCCACCCTGATTGTCTCAAAAGGAGTACAAAAAGTCGGGCTTCTGTTATGATATGGGGCTGTATGTCTGCTCGGGGAGTTGGAGAATTACATTTCGTAGATGGTATTGTTAATGCAGCAAAATATGAAAACATTCTGGAAAATAGCTTGCTACCATCAATAAACAAACTCAAGTCACCAGAAGGAGAGTTTATTTTCCAACAAGATGGAGCCCCGTGTCATACAGCAAAAAGAGTTAAGACTTGGTTGTTGGCTAACGAAATTCCAACATTAGAGTGGCCAGCAAATAGTCCTGATCTTTCCCCAATAGAAACTTTATGGGGAAAAATGAAAGCAGAATTACGAAAGAGTCCCCCAAAAAATCTTTCTTGTCTAAAAACGAAACTAGCAAACATTTGGGAAAACTTCAGTGTAGATATGTGTAAGCAGCTTACAGACACTCTTCCCCGACGTTTGCAAGCTGTTATAGACAAAAAAGGTGATGCTACACAATGGTGAATTGAAATAGGCCAATTTTTTTGCAACAAAATTAAGGTAGGCTAATTTTTATGCTACAACTGCAACATTCAAAATTAAGTTTCTATATATATTTTAATTCAATAAATTATTGAAATAATGTTTGTTTCTATTAAAAACGGATGTATTAAAAATAATTCTGTACAATTTACTAACTCTTTGTTTTCGTATGATAGAATTTTTTAATAAAATTTATTTTTTTTGGAAAATAGTTTTTGACTGGGTCAACTTTTATGCAACTGGGCTTGTATATGGATATACTAGATGTTAACTCTGTTAACATAAACAACATGAATGAAGCTACTAGAATTACATTAAGCTCAGCGACTCTGTTAGATCATATTCTTTCAGATCTTAAGACGAATCGATTTGGTTTTAATATCACTTTGCATGATATTCCTAACCAACATCATAAAGCAGTATGTGTTGAAATTAAATCAATTCTCAGAAAACTTGAAACGATGGTGTATAATCAAATAACTGGTACTAACTATGCAAAATACTCATATCTGTTAGACATCCTTGGCAAAATATTGATGAATTGATTGTAGCTATAACATTTCAAGGACACTAGTACAAGTGTGAAATATATGAGAATTAGAAAAAATAATTCGTGGATGTCCAGAGAAATTTTAAAACTAATTGAACACAGAAATAAATTGTATAAGTATCATAAAAAATACCCTAATATTGCGGAGCATAAAATAAAATATAATGAATTAAAAACAAGGTTAATGTGGAGATAAAGAAAGCAAAGCAAAATTATTTTAATAGAAAATTACAAGAAGCTGGTTCAAATACTAAAAAGATATGGAATGTTCTGAACTCTCAGATAGCAAACCAAAAAGCAGATAGTAACAATATTATTAAGGAAATAAGACACAATGATAAAATTTTAAATATTAGCAAAGGCATAGCCAACGGCTTTAATGAACATTTTAGTAATGTTGGAAGAGAGTTAGCTGATAAAATACAAACTAAAGAAGAAAATATAATAAAAAATAGAATAAATGAAAGTTCCATGTTCTTGGTACCTACTATAGAAATAGAAGTGCTTAATGTTATTATGAATCTAAAAGATAATTCACCTGGCTCAGATAATATAGCAGCAAAAGACTTAAAAACGGTAGCTGAGATAATATCTCCGATAATTAGTAATTTTATTAATGACAGCTTTCGCACAGGAAACTATCCTAGTTTATTAAAATGCAGTACTGTGATTCCAATATACAAGAATGGTTCTCCCTTGGAAACATCTAATTACCGGCCGATAACACTCACTAGCTGCATGAGTAAAATATTTGAAAAAATAATTAATAAAAGAATATGTGAATTCATTAAATGTGCAGGCGGATTTGACATCAATCAGTTTGGCTTCCAAAAGTCGCATGGAACTGATGTAGCAATCAATGATTCTGTGAAATCTATTATTGGACATCTTGATAAAGGAAACTATGTATGCTCTGTTTTTGTAGATCTGAGTAAGACATTTGACACAGTGGACCATCAAATATTGTTGGACAGATTATATGAAATTGGAATAAGAGGACTACCGCATGAACTACTAAGAACGTATTTGACAAACAGATTTATCAAAACGGAAGTTAATGGTGTTTATTGCAATGAACGTGCCATAAATATAGGTGTGCCACAAGGGTCAGTTCTTGGACCTACCTTGTATTTATTTTATGTGCATAATATGCAATTTTCTAACATTAAAGCTGATTATAAAATATTTGCTGATGATACATTGCTTCTCTATACAGCAAAAAATGCGGAAACATTAGAAAGATTGGTCAATAATGATTTGAAATTATATATGAGATGGTTAAATGGAAATAAATTAACAATGAACATTGAAAAAACAAAGTACATGATTTTTAAACGTCTAAATAAGCCTGATATCAATTCAAAAATTTGTATTGATAGTAGAGAAATTAAAAGAGAACAAACTTATAAATATCTCGGTATTATAATAGATGACAAATTATCATGGAATGATCATGTTAATTACATTATAAAAAAAAATAATGCCATAACTAGGTTCTATTAGAAGAAGTGGAATAATATTAGATGACAAATCATCTAAACTATTATTTCATGCACACATCATGTCTCATATAAGATACAATGTGGCTACATGGTCGTGTTGTTCAAATACATTAAAAATGAAAATGAAAATATTAATAAACAAAGCAATCAAGATACTATACAAACTAAATTGGCGTACTCCAACTGATGATCTATACAAAAATACGGGATTCCTTAACTTAGACGAATTAATAATATTGGAAAAGGCTAAAATTATACATAAAATAGAAAATTGTGTTACTAAAAGTAAAACTTTATTACCAAAAAAAAGGAATATTCACAATTATAACACAAGAAACATGGGAAAGCTTTGTCATGAAAAAACTCGAACTGAATTGGCTAGAAACAGTAATTTTTGCTCATCAATAAGAATTTACAACTATCTTCCGGAGAATTTAAAGAATTGCAGTAATATAAGTCGCTTCACATTTAAATTGAAAATATTTTTAAAAAAGTATCAGGCTTTATTAAAAAAATTGTTAGAATTATAACTAAATTAATATTTTATTGTTAAATATACATTAGGTTATAATAAAAATATATATTTAATTTTTGTATTTATACTCCATAACTGTATATATATATATATTATAATTGCTGGACTCTTATACCAATTTTAAGTTATTGTCTAAGTCTAGTATATTGTAATTTTATAACTGTAATATCATGAATTTATAATAAATAAATAAATAAAATAAAAAATAAAAAAAATAAAAAACCGAAATTGTTTTAGCGGGGATTTCAACGAACTGAACAAGGACTGGCTTAATTTTTCAAGTAACTTTCCTTTGAATCAAAACTCAATTGTGAAACATGTTCAATTATTTTCCTCATTTTTCCATTTATCTCAACTTGTCTAAAAGTTATGCCTTACTTAGATGATTAGGAGGGTCACCTCATGGATCTGTTTTTACCCACTGAAAAATACGTGGTTTCAGTTGTTTGCCCCTTAGGGGCTCTGACAACTACCTAGTGACCACTATAACCAGCAGAAGGAAGCCTACCAAAAACCTATTAAACAATTTTTTCAAAGGTTTTGACTGGTCATTGTGTTGTCGCGGCTAAAATTTCAACTTCGCTACAAATACTATTAGTGTAGCCATTTTACTAAGTATTAGAATGTATGTTTTTTTTCTCCATGAGAAGTATGAAACGGGAATCCAGAGCATAGTTTAATCGCACTTGCAAAGAAGCCATTCATATAAAGGAGTTGGCTTTTAACCAATACCAGAACAACGGGTTTGAGTTTCACTGGGCCAACTATATTGTAGCTGCAAACAGACGCAAGACAGTTATCAATAAGCAAAAATTTCTTATTCAACCGTGGGTTGAAACAAAAACGTTTGCACATCCAAAACAATAGCAAATCGTTTTGGACTTTTGAAATAAATCTCTGGGACACTAGCGGCTCTTATTCCTTCACTTATTGATTAAAACAACAGAATTGTATCAGATTCAGGAGAGAAAGTGAACTTGTTTGGCGAACAATTTTGCCTTAACTCAACAGCAACTTATCATGTGATAAATTAAACTAAACGCTGGTTTTTCTCAGTGATCTGATCAGGTATCTACCACCCTTTCCTTAATATTCATCAATGACCTTCTATCTCTAACTTCCAATCTAATCCACAGTTTAGCAGCCGACAGCACCTTTGAAACTTCCTTTGAATTTCATATAATCAGGTTAATATAATCATCTGGTTAATACAGCAGCAGCAAGTTTCAATGTCAGTGACCTAAATAATGATTTATCAAAAATTCATAAATGGGGTGAAAATAATCGTGTCCAATTGAAGACTAGGAAAACCCAATGCTGTCTCATCTCGTTTTCTTTTCCTAAACTGGTTTTTCAGGGAGCAGGTTGGCCGTAATCAACGGGTTTAAAAGTTTTCCGGATCGAGTTTAACCAGAAATAGACATGGTCAAGCCACATTTTTGGTGAAGCTAAAAAAGAAGCTAGATATTTGGGGTTTTTGTATTGCTGTACAACTGACTTTTCCCAACTTGATTTTCTTAATTTCTGTAAAACATAACAGATCAAAAATGGAGTATTGAAAATTATGAACATATTTAGGCTGATGTTCTCCAATCAGCGTTTGGATATCTCGATAAAGTGCAAAGCAGAGCTATTAACTGTTTCGTAAAAATTGGAAATTCGTATGTGTACGACATAAATAAGTTCAACAAGTATATTGACAGCAGTCTTCTCAATATCCCTTCAAATTTTCCCCATCCCTCATAATCCAAATAACCTCCCCGCAATCCAAAAATCCTTCCATATTCCCATCCCTGTAACCAAATCGATGCGCTAAAGTCGTACACTACCCAAAGAAACACCCCACTGTTCCAATGGGTGGCTTTTAAGCGTTGAATTCCCTGGTAATGAAAAACAAAAATCATCCCAAGATCTCACAAATATATCTTCGAAATAAACAATTATAGACACCTGGCCCTTGATACAAGTGTGTTCTGTGCTATTGGCTTTCTTTTTTTAAATATTTATATTTGTATAAGGTTAAGAAAGTAATTAAATTCTATTTTAAAACATGGTATGTATTATAGTGCCAGATTTACCCGGCGTTGCCCGGGAACGTGCATATTTTAAAAAAGCTAGTTTCGGGCAATTTTTCAAAATACTGCTTTGGTTAAAAAGAAAGCGTCAAAAAATATTTATGGAGTCCGTTAATTCACTGCGGCCCAACAACTTTTTGTAGGTTTTTTCGTTATTTTGCTATAACTTAGAAATGGTTTTACTGTTTGAAATAAAACTTTGTATATATGTTCCTCTTTGAGAATCAAGTTCACTTTATTAACAAACTTGGAATTAGTTAACCCATGCCGACAGGACGGTTGTCAAAAAAAACATTTTGTTATCAAATTACGTTCTTTTTTTAAAATACGTAAAATTTCTTTGAATTAGGGGATTGTTCAAACAATGTTTTGTCGAGTTCTTTTAACCGCTTACGAAACAAAAACATTAAAAAACAGTTTGGAAAACAGTTTGAACGATTATCTCTAATTTTTCTATACGCGATGCTTCTTGACATTTTGGTGCTCCTTGACGATAGAGTTGAGGATGGTGGGTTTCGGGTAAATAATGTTAACTAAATTAAAATTTTTATTTTTATTATAATTTAATAATTATGAAAAATGTCAAGTGAAATTTGATAATTTTGTTGAAAAATTGCAAGAATTATTCTAAAACAAGTAAATAAACAGTCAGTCGGTGCAACCGACTTAGAAATACCCTACACCTATTTGGTTCAAATTTAAGGACATATCCATAAGTCATTTTAACACCATAGAAGCTGTTATTAATTAGATCGTAAGACATAGCTAACCAAATTAACTGTATAATACTAAAAACATTTTCTAATTACCCTATCTATTAAAAAATACTACAAATTCTTACTAATTTATCTATTTAAAAATATTAAAAAACAAACAGACTTGAAATAAATGAAAATATATTTATTCCAATTCAATTACCAAATGAAAAAATTCTAATTATTAAATTTTGTGATAAAAAGATAATCAAAGCATAATATATTTAATAATCCAAATTTTTAAAAATTGCAATTATTTTAAATGGTTAGTTTATATACCTAATAGAAAAGCTTATAAACGCAAAATATGCAATAAATGTATTTCTAAAATACAATTAAAAGTTTACACCTTTTCATATAATTCATTTAAATATAAAAATAAATTTTACATAAATGCAGCAAGTACCATTGAACATAGCTGAACCACTACAATTAAGTCTAGATTTCGGAGACACATAGGACATAGGAAATATATTCTTTGGCTTCAAAATTAAACTCGACCACAACCAATTTCCATGGTACTTTCATTACTAGTAACCTACTGTTAAATTTCATCAAAATACCGGCATTATTTTTTGAGTTATGGTGTTTGTAAGATATATGTTTGTTAGTCTTGAACTTTTCAAGGGTTCCAGGACCCGAAATTATGGTACGATTTCGCCCATATGCAGTCCTGTCATACTTTCAATACTAGTTAACCCTTGTACACAATTGGAACGCTCTATCTTAATTTTAAGTTACTAGTTTTATTAATTTCGATGATAAGCTTTTACACATTGGGGGGTCTAAGAGAGGTTCTGAACCACCACTCCAATTGATCCCAAATTAGGGGGGCACGCAAGAAATAGTAAAGAACACCCTTGTGGCAAATTGGAAGCTTCTACATTTGTTTCAAGTTACTATCTTTATTAATTTCGAAAATATGCTTTAAATATGCACTTACGAAATAGGAAGGGACACCCTGATACCAAATTTGGAGGTTCTATCTTCATTGGTTTCGGAATTATGCTCGTTTGGCCTAAATTCGATCAAAAAGTTCTAAGTTCCGAACCCATTGTCCAATCCTCACCGTACGTAATCACCGCCGTAGTTTCGCTGCCAATAACCTACAGCACAAATTTCATGAAGATAGCCTCATTCAACAGTTCTTATCAAACCATCAAACCATTAACAAGTTAACGGTATTTTTATTAAACCCGCTTTTTTTTATATTTAATTCGTTTTTAATATATAACTTTTTTAATAAACAAAAACTTTTAATAATTTTAAATATTTTTCAAAAAGTGCTGACATATAACTTTATAATAACTTTAAAATTAGTAAGACTTTTTTTTATAATAATTTTAATTTTAAATTGTTGACGATCAAATTTCAATCTAGGTCATTTAAGTTTATTCACTTTTATTAATACATTTTGCAAGTGTAATTTTTTAAGAACATTAAAAACTGACCTATTATATTTTAAATACATTTTTTTTTGCCGTTATAAAATAAAAAAAACAATATTAAATAAAATGAATCAAAATAAATGCAGTATTCGTACTCTGTACAATTACAGATTTCAGAACCGAAATTATTACATGTAATGGTATCTGTAAAAGAAAATTTCATGGAGTTTGCATTAATGCACCTAGGGGCTGGCAAACATGCGACTCGTTCATTTCGCATCACTTTGTTTGCGATAGTTGCTTGGATTTGAACCAGCCTATACAAATACTTAAAGATGAGTTAATGGTTACACTAAATGATATTAAAAGTGACTGCCAAGGTTGCACGACTAAAGCAGTAGATGCTTTAAAAAACAATTCGGTATGCTTTAACGATATGGCCAAAAGCTATGATAACTTCAATCAAGCTTTATGCAGTTTTCTTTCTGACCGGAAAAAATATTTGAAAAACACTATGACAGATCTATTAAATGATCTCAAAGGTGAACTTATATCGGCAACATCAAAGGAGCTGGTTGGCATTCGTGAAGTGGTGGATCTAATGAAGGACGACTTAAATCGTATGAACGTATCCCTTCATGCTTTGGGTTCAGATCAACAAATACCCAATCATAAACAGAAGGAAATTCAGTGCGATGTGGAGTTAATTAAACAACAGTTGGATAAATTAAATAAACCACCAATAGTTTATAAAGATGTTTTTATCCAAACTGACAATATCACACATATCACAACGGCAAAGAGTAAAATAAATAAGACAAAACCCGGAGTTAAGGCTTTACTAACCCCGATTGTTACAACAAAGCCTTCGTTTACTCTTTGCATTTCAAGGCTAAATTGTAAAATGACTGAAAAAAGCCTTGAGAGCTTTATTAAACAAAAATTTAAGTGTGATATTGCAATTTGTAAAAAAGTTACTCCCAAAAGGATCCGGAATCCAAAATACCTGTCATTTAAAGTGTCCGTTCCTGATATGATGGTTGAGAAGGTGAGAAATCTTAAATTTTGGAAGAAGGGAACGAAAATTACAAAATTTCGGGATGTTAGAGGTAATAAAAATAAAATTAATAAACATAAAAATAATGATAATAATCGTAAAAATAAAAATATATCTAGTAATAAAAGTAATAAGACTAATAAAAATAAATATAATAATAACAATAATAATAATAATAATAATAATAATAATAATAGTAATAATAATAATAATAATAGTAATAATAATAATAATAATAATAGTAATAATAATAATAACAATAACAATAATAATAATAATAATAATATTTCTGAAAATAGTAATATTAACTCTGACAATAGAAATACTAATACTAGCATTAACGTTAATAATATAACTGTACATCCTAATAATAGCGCAACTGCTAACAATACAACTAATTCTAACTCAACAGATTCAAATAATTCCATAAACACTAAATTAAATACTAATAACAGTACTTCAAACATAAATCAGAACAACATTTGTCATAACCACAATACTATTCAGAACAATAATAACAATACAAACACTTTAAATACTTCATCAGTAACTAAAGAGCTTGAAATTGTCAATGCTAACTCTACTACAGTTATTGAACCTCCTCCTTCTTCGTTGACTTCTCCAAACACTCCTTCTACTTCTAAATTCGTAAAATTTGTGCAAGGTGAAATTCTTCAGCCTTCAATTATTAACCCACTTTTACCACCAATAACTAGAATGACACAACAATCTCTTGCCAACAAGGACTATACAATAGCTCTTTCCAGGCTAAGAGATGATAAAGTTTATAACATGGTCAGATTGTATTTGTCGTATTTGTTTGACGATAATTATAATAAGGTATTGGAAGGTAAGACTAGAATAAGTGTAAAGGTCTTAATTGATAACGAAGGTTTACCGACCGATTATAAAGAACTCTATAAATTATATATTAAATTTCACGAAATTAAAGGTATATCTTCCAAAGATGTTTCTGACGACTTAAAGGCATACCGTAACCATTGTAGTAGTAATTATTACAATCACTTGCAGGTTTCAAATGATAACCATAATAAATATTTTCATATTAAATAATATTTAAATAAGACCTCTACATCTTTGATTGATCCTTCAAATTTGATAAATTTATCATTATATTATCAAAATGTCAGAGGTCTTAGAACTAAAACTAGACAAGTCCTACTTAATTCAATAAATTTAAATTTTGACGTATTTGCTTTAACTGAAACTTGGCTAAATTCTTCTATTAACAATCTTGAGCTTTTTGATAGCTCATACTCGGTTTTTAGAAAAGACAGATACTCTGAACTTAATGTATCTAAAAGTTACATTCCTAAAGGGGGAGGAGTATTGATAGCCGTAAAAAACTCATTTAATGCAAATGAAATTCCTATTTCTGACGCGGACTGTCTCGAAATAATTGGTGTGAACATAAAATTTTCCAATAAAAGTGTTAATATTGTTAACACATACATTCCACCTTCTTCGAATTTAAATATTTATATTACTCTTTTAAATGTAATAGATTCGATTTGCTGTAATTCTGGTCCTAATGATGAGTTAATTTTATGTGGAGATTTTAATCTCCCTAATATAACTTGGATCAATCATGACGAAGAATCTTTTTTGATTGCTGATTCTTCAGTGAATGAACCTGATTCTCAATTTATTGATGGTTTAAATACCAACGATTTACAACAGGTTTCCCACTGCCGCAATTTTAAAGATAAACAATTGGATCTAATATTTACTTCTGATTGGAATAATATTATTTTCTGTGAATCGGTGTCACCGCTTGTTGCGTTGGACCCCTATCACCCTTCAATAAATTTTACTTATTGTTTGACTAATTCCATAAATCATGAAGCAGCAGATTCTTATAGATTTAATTTCAATAAAACCAACTTTCCCGGACTAGTAAATTTCTTAAACACCTATGACTTCACGTCTATATTTAATAATATAGACCTTAATCAAATGACAATTAGGTTTTATGAAATAATGTTCGAAGGTTTTACACAATTTGTTCCTATTTCAAAAAACAGATGTTCTAACTCTGGCCCACCATGGTTCACAAAGGAGCTTAGATCTCTCAGAAATAAGAAAAACAAAGCCTGGCGTAAATATCTAAAAACAAAAGATATTAATGAATTTAATAATTTTGTCATATTGTTTGAGAATTTTAAAACTTCTTCTGAAATACTTTATAATAGTTACATTAACTTAATGGCAACTAAATTAAAGTCTGATCCGAAAAAATTTTGGAAATTCTTAAACTCTAAACGTAAATGTGATGATTACCCAACATTTATGAATTTCAATTCTCTTTCTAGTAATGATCCTTCAACTATTTCAAAATATTTTCGTGAGTTTTTTAGCACTTCATATAGTGAGTCTTCTTTTATGCCAAATGAAAATTATTTCTCCTATATGAATACATATCAAAAAACTTCTCTTACTGACATTAATATTAATGAACAAATAGTTTCCAGCTATCTAAATAAACTGGGTGATAATACTTTTCCTGGTCCAGATGGTATACCAGAAATAATTTTGAGCAAGTGTTCTAACATTCTCACTACGCCTTTAACATTACTCTTTAAAAATTCATTAAATTCCGGATATTTTCCTCCTATTTGGAAAATTTCTTATATCAGGCCAATTCACAAAAAGAATGCTAAAAATGAAATCACTAACTATCGCCCAATAGCTAAATTATCTTCAATTCCTAATTTATTTGAATTAATTATAACGGATTCAATTTATAATCATTGTAGGAATCTTTTAATAGATAACCAACATGGCTTTGTAAAACAAAAATCTACGGTGACTAATCTAGTTGAAACCACATCTCTTCTTCTTAATAGCATGGAAGAAGGATTTCAAACAGATGTTGTCTATACTGATTTTAGTAAAGCATTTGATCTATTGCCACATAAAATTATTTTACTAAAACTTGAAAAATATGGTTTTCCACTATTTTTCCTTAAGTGGATACATTCTTATTTATGTGATCGCTCCTATAGTGTTATATTTAAAAATGTGATTTCAGAACCTTTCGTGGCAAATTCGGGAGTTCCACAAGGTAGTCACCTTGGCCCTCTACTTTTTATCTTATCTGTAAATGATGTATCTTCTTTAATTTCTAATTGCGAGCTTCAAGTTTACGCTGATGATATGAAACTTTTTAAAAAGATTACATCTTATAATGACGCCATCCTTATGCAGAATGATCTTCAAAATTTTAACAATTGGTGCGTTAATAACTGTTTACTACTTAATGTAAATAAATGCGCACTGATATCTTATACACGCCGATCTAGTCCTATTTGTTTCAATTATAACTTAGATGGTATTAGTTTACCTAAAGTTACCTCAATAAAGGACTTAGGGGTGTACTTCGATTCCCAACTTAGCTTTAAAATCCATTATAATAATATTATAAATAAAGCTAATTCACTATTGGGATTTGTTAAACGTTCTGCAAAGGAATTTTCAGATCCTTATGTACTTAAATCGTTGTACACTTGTCTTGTAAGACCAAACTTGGAATATGCTAGTCAAGTTTGGTCTCCGTTTTATATGGTACACATTGATAGGATTGAGGCAATACAAAAAAATTTTCTTAGATTTGCCTTACGCCATTTGCCATGGTCGAATCCCATTATTTTACCACCATATGAACAAAGGCTAAAATTAATTGATTTGTGTACTTTAAATTTTCGACGTGAAGTTTCTGATGTAATTTTTATTACAGAAATTGTCAAGGGTAACGTTAAATCTAATTTAATTTCTAGTAAAATTATTATTAGAAATCTTCAACGCCTTCGCTCTTGCAATTTATTTAAAACTAATAATCATAGGACTAACTATGGCAAATTCGAACCTATTAATAGAATGCTTATTATAGGTAATAAACATAAACATTATATTGACTTTACACTTTCAAAACACTCTCAAAAACAAAAATTATACAATCGCTATTATTAGGATTATTTTTGTTATGTTTTTCTTGTAGTAATGTAAAGTTTATAATTTTTAACTTTTAATTTTAATTTTAGTTTGAACATATTTATAATTAGTCAAATATGTAATTTTTTATATTGATTTTAATTGTATAATTTTAATTGTTATTTGTATGATTTTTTGTAAACTGTTTGTGTTAAGCAGTATAATAAATAAATAAATAAATAAATAAATTAGTTGTTGAGTTATCGTGATTTTTTATATATGTTCCTTAGCCCTAACATCGATTAAAAGGTCCGGAATCCGAACCGTTGGGCTGATTTCGCCCTTATATAGTCCGCGCTGTACTTATAGTACTAGTTAACCCTTGTACACAATTTGAACGGTCTATCCTAATTTTAAGTAACTATTTTTAGTAATTTCGATTATAAGCCTTTAAAACTTGGGAGGTCTGAGAGGGGTACAGAACCACCACTCCAATTGATCCCAAATTAGGGGAACACGCAAGAGATAGTAAAGAACATCCTTGTGGCAAATTGGAAGCTTCTACATTTTTTCAAGTTGTTATCTTTATTAATTTTAAAGATATGCTTTAAGGTCTTCGGAAATGTGTGGCTGGTCCCCGACCCACTACTCCAATGGGACCCAAATTCACAAGACACTTAGGAAATAGGAAGGGACACCCTGATACTAAATTTGGAGGTTCTATCTTCATTGGTTTCGGAATTATGCTCGTTTGGCCTAAATTCGATCAAAAAGTTCTAGGTTCCGAACCCATGGTCCAATCCCGACTTTACGCAATTCCCGAAGTAGTTTCATTACTAGTAACCTACAGCACAAATTTGATGAAGATAGCGCCATTAGTTGTTGAGTTATCGTGATTTTTTATATTTGTTCGTTAGCCCTGAACCGATTAAAAGCTCCAGAATCCGAACACATGGGCCGATTTCGCCCATATGCAATCCCCGCCGTACTTTCAGTCCTAGTAACCTACAGTTAAAATTTCATCAAGATAGCTCAATTATTTTTTGAGTTATCGTGCCTACGGACGGACGGACAGACATGGCTATATCGACTAAGGCGGTCACGCTGATCACAAATATATATACTTTTCCATATCTAGCTCGCTTCCTTTAGGTGGTTACAAACACCATACCAAAGTTAATATACCCCTTTACCTATTCTATAGGTGTAGGGTATAAAAAAACGATTTAAATTTCTTTATTTCATTTCAAAATTAACATGAACACCATATATTTTTGTGCTAACTTTTTTAAATACCATCAACTTAAATTAAAACTCCACTGAATGGCGGGGAAACGTGCACCGGGTAATAGCTGGTTTACATTTAAGTATTATTATATATATATATATATATATATATTTTTATTTAAATTCATAATAATTTGATGGATTTCTGTTTCTATAACTTTTTTTTTTTTTTTTTTTTTTACGAGGGAATGGAACGCTCGAAAGCCACCCATTGAAATTTTGCGGTATTTCGTTGGGTAGTGTGCGATTTTAACGCACCAGAACCAAACTTTAGGAAGGAACCTGTGATACAAATGTACAGTTTGGTTACAGGGATGGGATATGAAAGGATTTTGGGATTGTCGGAGGATATTTGGGAATTTTGGATTATGGTGGATGGGGAAAATTTGAAGGGATATTTAGGAGAAAGATGTTAATATTCTTCTTAAATTTATTTAAGTCGTACACATGCGAATTACCAACTTTAGGAAACACATTGGGCGGAATGTGATTCCATAATCTCGACATGCGCATAACAAACGAATTTCCATAGGCCGTGTTTCGCATCTGTTGCACTCCTTGTTTCACGTTGGAAAACTTTGAGTGGAGGCATTAATTGTTTTATTTCCTTAGAACAGGTGTTCGTCTCCACTAGGTATCTATAAAACAGGGTAAGTGACCAGACTGTACGCCGATGGCTAAGTGGAGTGAGCGTTGAGGTAACACTGGGATCATTTATAAGACGAATAGCTCTGTTTTGCACTTTATCGGTGATTGCGTACGGTGGGTATTGTACAATGGGTTCGGAACTTAGAAGTTTTTGATCGAATTTAGGCCAAACGAGCAGAATTTCGAAACCAATGAAGATAGACCTCCAAATCTGGTATCAGCGTGTCTCTTTTTTTTCCTTGGTGTACTTGAAATTTGGGCCCCGTTGGAGTAGTGGGTCGGGGACCAGCCGCACATTTCTGAAGACCTTGAAGAATATCTTTAAAATTAATAAAGATAGCAGCTTGAAAAAATGTAGAAGCTCTAAATTTGGCACAAGGGGGTTCTTTACTATTTCTCGTGTGTCCCCCTAATTTGGAATCGATTGGAGTGGTGGTTCAGTACCCCACTTAGACCTCCCAAAGTTTAAAAGCTTATAAATGAAATTATTAAAAATAGTAACTTAAAATTAATATATACCGTTCCACATGTGTACAAGGGTTAACTGGTATTTAAAGTACAGCGCGGACTGCATATGGGCGAAATCACCTCAAGGGTTCGGATTCTGGACCTTTTAATCAGTCTAAGGGCTAACGAACATATATAAAAAATTACGATACCACAACAACTAATGACGCTATCTTCTTAAAATTTGTGGTGTAGCGTACTGGTAATGAAACTACGGCGGTGATTGCGTACGGTGGGTAATGCACAACGCGTTTAAAAATTAGAACTTTTCGTTCGAATTTAGGCCAAACTAGCATAATTCCGAAACCAATGAAGATAGAATCTCCAAACTTGGTATCAGGGTGTCTCTTTCTATTTCCTTAGTGTCCTTGGAATTTGGCACCAATTGGAGTAGTGGGTTGGGGACCAGCCACACAGTTCCAAAGACCTTAAAGCATATTTTCGAAATTAGTAAAGTTAGTAACTTTAAACAAATTTTGAAGTTTCAAATTTGGTACATGGGTGCTCTTACTATTTCCTGCGCGTTCTCCTAATTTTGGATCAATTAGAGTGGTGGTTCAGTACCCCGCTTACACCCCCCAAGGTTTAAAAGCATCATCGAAATTAATAAAAATATTAACTTAAAATTATGATAGAACGTTCCAATTGTGTATAAGGGTTAACTAGTATTGAAAGTATGACGGGGATTGCATATGGGCGAAATCGTACCATGGTTTCGGGTTCTGGAACCTTTAAAAGTTCAAAGGCTAACAAACATATATCTTAAAAGCAGTATAACTCAAAAAATATTGCCCCTTTTTTGATGAAATTTAAACTTTAGGTTACTAATAATGAAAGTACCATGGGAATTCGTTCTGGTCGAGTTCGGATAATGAGTTCGGATTCTAGAAGCTTTTGATCAATCTAAGGCCAAACGAGTATAATTTCGAAGCTAAAGATCATATTTCCTATTTCTTATGTGTCCCCGAAATTTATACTTAACTGCAGTATTGGTTCAGATGCCTCCTAAGAAATCCCAAAACTAAAAAGCTTATATTCGAAATTCAAGAAGATAGAAACTTTAAATTTGATACACGAGAGTTCTTTCCTATTTCCGTTTATATTTAACACTTTTATATTTTTGAAAGGCTAAGAATTTTACCATAAAACATATTTTGTATAATATTTTATAAATTAAAAATAAAATATTTTTTTAATAAACGGTTAAATTTCTTTTTTTTAATGTTAATCATATCATACATTTTATTGAATTATTATCAAAGGTGATATATAATTAAGACATTTTGTACAATACTTAAGCTATATTCAAAGGTACTTGCTGCATTTATTTAAAATTTATTTTTATATTTAAATATATTATATGAAAAGTTCTAAAATTGTAATTGTACTTTAGAAATATATTTATAGCATATTTTGCGTTTATAAGCTTTTCTAATAGGTACATAAACTAACAATTTAAAAGAATTGCAATTTTGAAAAATTTGAATTATTAAATATATAGTTAACCTTTGTACACAATTCGGAATTATATTTTACGCTTTCTACTACTTTTTGCATTAACAGATTTTGCATTACTACTTGCTATAAATAAAAATTTTTATGGTAGTCTTCATTTTGTTTCATTAAGAATAAAGAATAAAGTAGGTATACTGGGTCGGTAAGGGTCATGTAGGTATACTGGGAGATTCGACCATGGGTTCGGAACCTAAAACTTTTTGATCGAATTTAGGCCAAACGAGCATAATTCCGAAACCAATGAAGATAGAACCTCCAAATTTGGTATCAAGGTGTCCATTCCAATTTCTTTAGTGTTCTTGATTTTTGTACTTGATTTTTGGAGTAGTGGGTCGGTGACCAGCCACACATTTCCGAAGACCTTAAAGCATCTCTATAAAATTAATAAATATAGCAATTTAAAACAAATGAAGAAGCTTCAAATTTGGCACAAGGATGATCTTTACTATTTGTGTGGCCCCCTAAATTGGGATCAAACGGAGTGGTGGTTCAGTACTCCTCTTAGACCTCCCAAGGTTTAAAAGCTTATAATCGAAATTATTTACAATAGTAACTTAAAATTAAGATAGAACGTTCCAATTGTGTATAAGGGTTCATTAGTATTTAAAATACAGCGCGGACTGCATATGGGCGAAATCGTATCATGGTTTCGGGTTCTGGAACCTTTGAAAAGTTCAAGGACTAACAAACATATATCTTAAAAATAGCATTACTCAAAAAATGATGCCGCTATTTTGAAGAAATTTAAACTGTAGGTTACTAGTATTGAAAGTATCATGAGAATTGGTTCTGGTCGAGTTTGGTCAATAAGTTCGGATTCTAGAAGCTTTTGATCGATCTAAGGCCAAACGAGAATAATTTCGAAACCAAAGAATATATTTCCTATCCTATGTGTCCCCGAAATTTAGGATTATAGAAGCTTTTGATCGATTTGAGAAATTTGAATTATTAAATATATTATGCTTTGATTAACTTTTTATCACAAAATTTAATAATTCAAATTTCTTAACTTTTGTAATTGAATCAAAATAAATATATTTTCATTTATTTCAAGTTTTTTTTGTTTTTTAATATTTTTAAATAGATAAATTAGTAAGAATTTGGAATATTTTTGAATAGATAAAGTAATTAGAAAATGTTTTTTAGTACTATAAAACTAATTTGGTTAGCTATGTCTTAAGAACAAACTAATAAAATCTTTTATGGTTTTAAAATGACTTATGAACTTCCCATTAAATTTGAACCAAATAGGTGTAGGGTATTTCTAAGTCGGTTGCACCGACTGACTGTTTCTTTACTTGTTTTTTAATTCATTATTTCATTCATTTATTTTATGCTCCGCAATATTAGGGTATTTCTTATGATACTTATACAATTTATTTCTGTGTTCAATCAGTTTTAAAATTTCTCTGGACATCCACGAATTATTTTTTCTAATTCTCATATATTTAACACTTGTATTATTTTCGAAATTGAGTTTAGAATTGAAACTGGTCTATAGTTACCACAGCCTTCTTTTGACCCACTTTTGTGAATAAGAACTAAATATGCTTTTTTTAACGAATCGGGAAATATGCAATTAGTGAAACTTTCATTTATCAGTTTCACTAAAGATGTGGTTATAATATTGACCAACTCTGGTAGATCTCTCACTGTAATTTTATCCAATCCTGGAGTTGCATTTTTATTTAAATTCATAATAATTTGATGGATTTCTGGTTCTCTAACTGGAAAAAGAAACAACGAGTTGCTATTAATATAGATTTTGTGAGTAGTTAGTAAAATTGTTGGTATTAAGAATGTTTTTTTTACGTTCTCCTATTTCAGTAAAATAATTATTGAAAGTATTTGCAGTTACATCAAAATATTTAGTTTTTTCACCATTGCTTTTAATAACCTGACTAGCATTCTTCATTGGTATTTTTTATAGAAATATTCAATATTTTCCATAATTTCCTAGAATCGCTCCCGGCTTTTTCAATATTTCTATTAATATAATTTTTTTTTTCTTCTTTTATTAATTGTTCTACCTTTTTCTTCATTTTTATATATTTTGCCTTTTTATACCCTACACCTATAGAATAGGTAAAAGGGTATATTAACTTTGGTATGGTGTTTGTAACCACCTAAGGAAGTGAGCTAGATATGGAAAAGTATATATACTTATGATCAGCGTTACCTCCTGAGGCGATATAGCCATGTCCGTCCGTCCGTAGGCACGATAACTCAAAAAATAATTGAGCTATCTTGATGAAATTTTAACTGTAAGTTACTAAGACTAAAAGTACGGCGGGGATTGCATATGGGCGAAATCGACCCATGGGTTCGGATTCTGGACCTTTTAATCGATCGAAAGGCTAACGAACATATATAAAAAATTACGATAACTCAACAACTAATGACGCTATCTTCATCAAATTTGTGGTGTACGTTACAAGTACTGAAACTACTGTAATATTATGATGGATTTAATTTCTTTTGTCTTTAATTCAGTTGAAGCGAGACGCCTCTTTTTGAATTAAGTTTACTTCCTAGCAGCTGCCTATAAGCAAGTGCATCTAATGGAAGTTCTGTTCTTTAAATAAAATACTTATTTTTGGTGTACTTGACTATAATAAGTCAAGATTACTAATGTTATTTATTTTTCTAAATCTTAATGTACATATACAAATTTTGTGAATATTAAATTAAATTAATTAATTAGGTAGTTAAATTTACATTATTATTGATTAACCTAAATAAATGTCAAAAGTTATTTCAAAATATAAAAGTGCCATATGGGCCATTTTCTTTAAGAATAAAATTTAATTTAACAAATTTTAATTCACAAATTATATTAATTATATGGTAAACTTATGTGCTACATTCAGTTCTATAACCTTTCATATATTTTTCTGATTTATATTAGGTAATTTTAATATTTAAGGAGATTCCCTAAATGTGCAATTTTTATTCATAATGATTTTTACTTTTCGTTTTTTTACGATCGGTTTATGAAACGGTGTAAAAAAACAAAAGTGTACAATTTCTATATTTTATTTTTTTTTATAATTTTTTTATATACGGTACGGGTGTTAATTGTTATTCAATTATAAATGCATAGAATCAGCATTTTTGTTAAACTTTTAAATTGTATGTTTGTATTCACGGGCAAATGAAAAAAAAGGTGAAATAAGATATTCTTATAAAAGACCGTTAAGTTATTTTAGTATTGTATTAGTGAGAATTAAATGCATTAATACGGTGAAGTTAATTAAGTATTGTATTAGTACAAATGAAATGTGTGAATACGGTGGAGTTAACTAAGTATTGTAAAAGTATTTATGATTTTGGTTTATTATAATTTTAATGTTGAGTAATGGACTACACCCTTATCGTAAAAAGGAAAAAAAAAGAATTTTGTACAAAAAGAAAATTCTTTTTTTTTTTGTTATTTACATTTTTTTTTTGTTTGTATGTTGTTATTATTTTTATTATTATATATTTTTTTGTTAATTGTTTTTTGTTTTTGCTTACCTATTTAAATGTAATTAATTGTATATTATATATGGTATGTAAAAAAAAATTTTAATTATTAATTATGTAACGTTTCTTAATTTATTTAATATTTCTTAATTCATATACCGCGGGTTTTTATTTTAAAATTATTTTCATGAGATAATTATGATTAAAATTTTGTTTATAATACAATAATATTTTAAATTTTGTAATGCGATTTTTTTTGTTTTTATTTATAATGTAAAAATGTTTTGTTAAAAAGGAAATATTTACATGTATATATTATTTTTATTAATTTTTAAATAATTTTAATCTATTATTATGGATTTCTTTTTCTTTATTTTTGAATCTTACAATAGAATTTACATTGTTTGTTTTTATAATTTTATATGGTCCTAAATATGGACTATCTAGTTTATTTTTTGTTACATTTTTTATTAAGACTAAGTCATTTACTTTAAATAATATTGGTTTGACTTTTATGTAATTTTTTTCTTTTCTATTTTGTTTTGCAATGTTAAGCATATTTTTGGCTTGTTCGGCCGCGAATTTTAGTCTCGTTTTTAGTTCAAGTACATAGTCGTTCATGTCTTGTATAGGTATGTGTATTTGTGTTGAAATTTGTTGGTACGTTTGGTATTTTTCCGTAGAGTAATTCGAACGGTGAATAATCTGTATCTGTATGTGGTGTTGTGTTATAACAAAATGTAAAGTATGGGATCCATTCGTCCCATTGATAGTCTTGAGTAAATGATCGTAAGTACTGATTTAGTATTCTATGATTTCGTTCTATTGAACCTAGTGTTTCGTGATGATAAGGTGTTGATTTTAAATGTTTTATGTTAAATGTGTTACAAATGTTTGTGAAGATTTCGTTTACAAATTCTGTACCAAGGTCTGTTTTTATTGTTCTAAAGTTACCATATCTTAGTATGATGTTATTTACTAGTGTTTTTGCGATAGATGCGGCTTCTTTTGTTTGAAGTGGGATGGCTTCTACGTATTTCGTTAGCTCACATTGGATTGTTAGGATATATCTATAATTATTACATATTTTTAGTGGTCCTACGGTGTCCATACTTATTTGTTCAAATGCTCCAGTAAGAGTATTTGTTATTACGAAGTTTTCTTTATTATGTTTTATTACTTTGTTCTGAGCACATGTTTTACATTTATTTATATAGTTTTTAACCATTTTGTTTAATTTTCTCCATACATATCGTTGTTTTATTTTGTTAATGGTTTTCTTGATACCTGTATGGCCTCCTTTTGGCGTATCATGATATTCTTTAATAATATTTTCTTTTAGTTTTTCATCTTTTATATTTATAGGTGGGGTATATATTAAAATTTTTAATTCATATTTATTTTTATTTATTATATCGTTATATAACGTTTTTATTTTATTAATTTCCATTTTATTAAATATTTCATTTGATTACTTAGCGCTACTTTATTTATATCTTTGTTCTTAGTATATAAGATAAGTTTCTCCAAAGTCATACCGAAGTCGTGATATGGATTATCGCTTATCTTTACTGGTACCATTATATCCCCTTTTTTATTCATATATATTTTTGGCATATAATCATTTTTCACATTACAGCCTTTTCTTTTATTTATACTTGGCATATGATCCTTTTTCACATCACAGCCTTTTATTATTTCAAATTTTATTTTCTTTATGTTTCTAGTTTCTGATATCGAAGTACATTGAAACATATGAAGTTCATGACGCTTCTGTTTCAATGGTTTCTCATCATTACTTTTATTGTTGGATGTTATGCTAGCTTTGCTTCTTGTAATTATGTTAATTTTATTTGATGGTATTAATTTTTTTAAGGAGTCGGAATTTATATCAATTCTTGATAGTGCATCAGCATTCGTATTAATTTTTCCTTGTTTATATATAATTTTGAAATTATAATCCGCTAGATCCAATCTAATCCTGGTCATTCTAGATGATGGATTTTTATGTGAAAATAGACTAACTAATGGTCTATGGTCAGTTACGATTGTGAAATGTCTACCATACACATAAGGTCTAAAATGTGTTATAGCCCAATGAATTCCTAATAATTCTTTTTCGATTACTGGTTTATTTAGTTCGTATTTGTTTAAAGATTTACTGGCATATGCGATTGGTAAATCATTACCTATATCTCCTTGTGATAATACGGCTCCTAATGCATAATTTGAGGCATCCGTTGTAATTATGAACTCTTTATCGAAATCTGGGAATTTTAGTATGGGTGGGTTCATTAGTTTATTTTTAAGGTTGTTAAATGAATTTTCACATTCAGTTGTCCATTCGAAAATTGTGTTTTTTTTTGATAAATTGTTTAGTGGTTTAGCAATCTCCGAAAAATTTTTAATGAATCTACGGTAATAGTTTGCGAATGCTACGAATCGTCTTGTTTCGTCTGCATTCGTAGGTGTTGGATAATTGACTATTGTATCGTATTTTAATGGATCTGGTTTTATCCTATTCTGTGTTATTAGGTGCCCAAGGTATGTAACTTCAGTTTGTAGGAAGTTACATTTTGATGGATTTAATTTCAAATTGGCTTTCTTTTATCTTGAGAAAACTTTTGTTAGATTTTCATTGTGATGTTTTAGACTGCATCCGAATATTATTATATCATCCACATATATAAATGCTTCAGAATCTAAACCTGATAGTGCTATTGTAAGCATTCTTTGAAAACTATTTGAGGATATTTTCAATCCAAAAGGTAATCTTGTGAATTGATAATGTCCTTTATTAGTTGAAAATGCAGTGAGAGGTTTTGATTCATTATCAAACTTTATTTGATGAAAAGAATTACTCAAATCCAAAGTTGTAAAATATTTAGCTCTTCCCAAATTGTCTAAAATATCATCTAATCGGGTTAGTGGAAATTTGTCGTTTGTTATTTTTTTATTTAATTGTCGATAATCCACCACCAATCTCCATTTTTTTTTGTCATTAGTTGATTTTTTAGGTACTATTAACAGTGGAGAATTACAAGGGCTATTTGAAGGTTCTACTAGTTTATTTTTGATCAATTCTTTTACTTCTTTTTGTATTTCTTCAATTTGAGTTTGTGGGAGTCTATAATTCTTTATGTATACGGGTGTTTTGTCTTGCAAACTTATATGTTGTTCGTAAAAATTATTGTATGTTAATTTGTCGTCCTTTAAATGAAATATGTCGGAAAAATCTTTGCAAATTTGAATTACGGTGTTTTTAGCTTGTGTATCTAGATTATTTATATTTAATTCTTCTAAAAGTTGTTTTTGTCTATTGGTTTTATTTCTATTTATCGTGATTATTTTATAGTTTTTTAAAGGTTCTATACTTGGTTTTAAGTTAGTTATGGTTACTTGTTCATTTGAAGTGTTTAAGATTTTTACATGTGGGATACCTTTTGCTGGTATGATAGTATTTGCTAAAAAGATTCCTTTGCCTAAATCTTTACTATGAAGAATGCTATCTTCATTTATATTGATATTAATTGGATGTATCATTTCTGTTCTGGGTGGAATAACTATATTATGGTAATCAGGTATATGCGTTTTTATTGGTAATGTTATTTCTTCGTTTTGTATTTTCAAAGTAATTGTAAAAGTTTCAAAATCTATTAAGCTTTTATAGTAATGTATGAAGTCTGTTCCAAGTATGCCGTCTGTCGGTATTGGAAAATCTGAAGTTACGACATTGAATTTTTGTTTTAAATTAAAGTTTTCTACTTTAAGATTTGAATCTATAGTTTCTAGTGACGATACAATGTGTTCGTTGACGCCTGTGATTTTACAGATGTTGTCAGAATTTATAAAATCTGGGTCGTTAATTAAATTTTCTTTAAGTATGGATATTTCTGCTCCAGTATCGAGTAGAAATGTTAAAGGTTGTTGGGTTAAATTAGTTTTTAATAATATGTAATTTATAATTTTGTTGTTGTTAATAACGTAGATTTTTAGTTCGTTTT
This sequence comes from Dolichopus griseipennis, assembly GCA_963082915.1. Taxonomy (NCBI): domain Eukaryota; kingdom Metazoa; phylum Arthropoda; class Insecta; order Diptera; family Dolichopodidae; genus Dolichopus; species Dolichopus griseipennis. The sequence continues at coordinate 273,830,268 of OY720441.1, forward strand.
TTAGTTTTCTAATTCCTCGGCATGGTGTTGAACTTCGAGGTTGCTCTCGTTTCCCTGGTCTATACTTAAGTAATTTACTCGTTTATTATTTCTGTTTCTGTAGTTGTTTTGGTTTCCTCTGTTATTATTGTTGGCATTATTATTTCTGTTAAAATTATTGTTTCTGTTGAAATTGTTGTTTCTGTTATTTTTGTTGAAGTTGTTACTTCTGTTGAAGTTGTGACTTCTGTTGAAGTTGTTGCTTCTGTTGAAGTTGTTACTTCTGTTGAAATTGTTGTTAAAAGTTTTATTAAAATTATTATAGTTAGAATTATTGTTAAAATTATTATAGTTAGAATTATTGTTAAAATTATTATAGTTAGAATTATTGTTAAAATTTTTGCTGAAATTTCTGTTGTTGGGATGTCCATTCTTACGAAAAAACATGACTTGTTTAGTGTTGTTTCTAATTGCATCGTATTCAGTAGCGATTTTTATTGCGTTGGTTAATGTTTTAGGTTGTGCGGCGTGCACGGTTTGTGCAATCGCTTCATTTAAACCTGTCTTAAAAATGCCAATAGCGTATTGGTCATTTAGAGATGTTATTATATTTCTATTTTCTTCCCCTTTTTGGCTTATTTGTACTGCGTTTAGCTCTGCAACTAGTTTCTCTATTCGTTCACTGTATTTTTGTAGAGGTCTTTGTGCTTGCACGGTGGCAACTAGTTCTTTTTAAATTATTTCTAATGGTCGCAGTAGTAAATAAGCATCTTTAAGCGCTTTTGTGAATTCGTCAAGATTTTTTGGTGTATCTATATTTAGTTTATTTTTCGGTTTTTCAGATAGTCTGGTGTTATAAATAAACTGAATTAATTTCTCTTGATCTGCTGTTTTCGTATCGTCATAGAGATAATTAGTTAGATTGATGAAATTTGTAAGTTTTTCCTTGTCTCCTTCGAACAAGGGTATGATTTTGAGTGCTTTGTCTATGTCAAAATCCATTTTCATTAGTTCTTTTCTTATATCGTAAAGTCTGTCTTTAATCTGTTTGTAGTATCCTAAGAATACTGACCTTGTATATTCTTTTTCTGTTTCAGTGAAATCAACGGTTTCTAGTCTTTCATCGAATTTTACTTTGAAATTGTCGGCTTGACTGTTTTTTTCTGTTAAAAAGTTTTCAGTTGGTTTTGTTTTGTCTATTACGGTGTATAGTATTTTTATCTTTTCTATATATGCTTTTATTGCTAAGCTATCATTATATCTAGACATTAAGTAATATTTAAAATTTATTATTTAAAAAACAATTTTTGATTGATTTTTTAAATTCTATATTAAAAAATAATTTTCTTATATATTTTGTACATTTTATACATTTTTTTTTTTTTTATTATTTATTTTTTTTTTTTTTTTATATGTTGGATATTTGTATCCTTGCGGCTTTTGTTGATGCTCTACTGTTTATTATGTATTTGATGGTCTCGTAGACGAATAAAACGATGATGCTCGTTGCAATTTCCTTCAGGATCTCATTTGTATGGAAGTTGGCCTGTTCGATGACGGTTGTAGTCGTGTCTGATGAAAACCAACCCATTTTGTTTTTGTTGATACTATCGTTGTTTCTTACTGAGTTTCTTTTTTTCTTTATTTATTTCTTTTTTTTTGATTTAAGCTCTTTTATTTGGCCTAAGAATAGTTTCCTCTGCTGGTTGCAGGTTGTTATTGTTCGAATTCTATGTAATTCTTTGATTTGATTGCTGATTTCTCTGATCTTACCCCTTTTTGGTTTTCTAGCTCCTTCTTTTGGACTGGCTTTTGTTGTTTCTGCTGCCTGGCTCTGTATTCCTCGATTGTTATAGGTCTAGGTCCAGCAGATGGATCTTCCTTCAATACGTCTTGGAGTGGTCTTAGTTTCAGGACTGGATAGAACTTCTCTTTGAACAGTGGGTTCATGACAAGAAAGTTGTTTCGTTTGTTATCTCTCTTTCTTCTTTTGCAGCAGGTCTTCTTTCCTTCTTTGGTCCGTCTTATGTGGCAAGTGTCGCCATGTAATATTATGATGGATTTAATTTCTTTTGTCTTTAATTCAGTTGAAGCGAGACGCCTCTTTTTGAATTAAGTTTACTTCCTAGCAGCTGCCTATAAGCAAGTGCATCTAATGGAAGTTCTGTTCTTTTAATAAAATACTTATTTTTGGTGTACTTGACTATAATAAGTCAAGATTACTAATGTTATTTATTTTTCTAAATCTTAGGGTATTTATACAAATTTTATGAATATTAAATTAAATTAATTAATTAGGTAGTTAAATTTACATTATTATTGATTAACCTAAATAAATGTCAAAAGTTATTTCAAAATATAAAAGTGCCAGATGGGCACATTTTCTTTAAGAATAAAATTTAATTTAACAAATTTTAATTTACAAATTATATTAATTATATGGTAAACATATGTGCTACATTCAGTTCTATAACCTTTCATATATTTTTCTGATTTATATTAGGTAATTTTAATATTTAAGGAGATTCCCTGAATGTGCAATTTTTATTCATAATGATTTTTACTTTTCGTTTTTTTACGACCGGTTTATGAAACGGTGTAAAAAAACAAAAGTGTACAATTTCTATATTTTATTTTTTTTATAATTTTTTTATTTACGGTACGGGTGTTAATTGTTATTCAATTATAAATGCATAGAATCGGCATTTTTGTTAAACTTTTAAATTGTATGTTTGTATTCACGGGCAAATGAAAAAAAAGGTGAAATAAGATATTCTTATAAAAGACCGTTAAGTTATTTTAGTATTGTATTAGTGAGAATTAAATGCATTAATACGGTGAAGTTAATTAAGTATTGTATTAGTACAAATGAAATGTGTGAATACGATGGAGTTAACTAAGTATTGTAAAAGTATTTATGATTTTGGTTTATTATAATTTTAATGTTGAGTAAATGCACTACACTACTTCGGGCATTGCGTAAGTTCGGGATTGGACCATGGGTTCGGAACCTAGAACTTTTTGATCGAATTTAGGCCAAACGAGCATAATTCCGAAACCAATGAAGATAGAACCTCCAAATTTGGTATTAGGATGTCCCTTCCTATTTCCGAAGTGTCTTTGAAATTTGGGCCCCATTGGAGTCGTCGGTCAGGTACCAGCCACACATTTCCGAAGACCCTAAAGCATATCTTCCTAATTTAGGATCAATTGGAGTGGTGGTTCAGTACCCCTCTTAGACCCCTTAAGTTTTAAAAGCTTATAATCGAAATTACTAAAAATAGTAACTTAAAATTAAGATAGAACGTTCAAATTGTGTACAAGAGTTAACTAGTACTTAAAGTACAGCGCGGACTGTATAAAAGCGAAATCAGCCCAAGGGTTCGGATTCTGGACCTTTTAATCGGTTTCAGGGCTAACGAACATATATAAAAAAATCACGATAACTCAACAACTAATGACGCTATCTTCATTAAATTTGTGCTGTAGGTTATATGTAATGAAACTACGGCGGCGATTGCGTACGGTGAGGATTGGACAATGGGTTCGGAACTTAGAACTTTTTGATCGAATTTAGACCAAACTAGCATAATTCTTCCAAATTTGGTATCAGGGTGTCCTTTCGATTTCCTTAGTCAACTTGAAATTTGAGCCCAATTGGAGTATTGGGTGAGGACCAACCACTCAGTTCCGAGGACCTTAAAGCATATTTTCGAAACTAATAAAGATAGCAACTTGAAACAAATGTAGAAACTTCAAATTTGGCACATGGGTTTCTTTACTATTTCCTGCGTGTCCCTCTTATTTTGAATCAATTGGAGTGGTGGTTCAGTACCCCTCTTAGACCCCCCAATGTGTAAAAGCTTATCATCGAAATTAATAAAACTAGTAACTTAAAATTAAAATAGAACGTTCCAATTGTGTACAAGAGTTAACTAGTATTGAAAGTATGACGGGGACTGCATTTGGGCGAAAGCATACCATGGTTTCGGGTTCTGGAACCTTTGAAAATTCAAGGGCTAACGAACATATATCTTAAAGTGCTGCTATTTTGATGAAATTTAAACTCTAGGTTACTAATAATGAAAGTACCATGGGAATTGGTTCTGGTCAAGTTCGGACAATGACTTTTTGTTCGATCTGAGGCCAAACGAGTATAATTTCGAAGCCAAAGAATATATTTCTTATTTCCTATGTGTCCCTAAAATTTAGACTTATTTGTAGTGGTGGTTCAGGTGGCTCCTAAGAAATCCCAAAATTAAAAAGCTTATCTTCGAAATTCATGAAGATAAAAACTTTAAATTTGATACACGAGGGTTCTTTTCTATTTTCGGTTTTATTTAACACTTTTACATTTTTAAAAGGCTAAGAATTTTAAATATTTTGTATAATATTTTATAAATTAGAAACAAAATATTTTTTTAATAAACGATTAAATTCCTTTCTTTAATTTTCATTATATCATATATTTTATTGAATTATTACCATAGGTTAAATAAATATAATTAAGACATTGTGTACGATACTTAAGCTATGTTCAATGGTACTTGCTGCATTTATGTATAATTTATTTTTATATTTAAATGAATTTATGAAAAGTTCTAAATTTGTAATTGTATTTTAGAAATACATTTATTGCATATTTTGCCTTTATAAGCTTTTCTAATAGGTGCATAAACTAGCAATTTAAAATAATTGCAAATTTGAAAAACTTTAATTGTTAAATATATTAGTTTTTTATCACAAAATTTAATAATTCATATTTTTCCACTTTTGTAATTAAACTGAAATAAATATATTTTCATTTAATTCAAATTTTTATGTTTTTTAATATTTTTAAATCGATAAATCAGTAAGAATTTGTAATATTTTTTTATAGATAGTCTCATTCGAAAATGTTTTTAGTATTATAAAGTTAATTTGGTTAGCTATGTTTTATGATCAAACTAATAACAGCTTTTATTGTGTTGAAATGACTTATAGACTTCCTATTAAATTTGAACCAAATATGTGTGGGGTATTTCTAAGTCGGTTGCACCGACTGACTTTTTTTTTTACTTGTTTTTATGATTTTATGAAAGAAACGTAGGCTTCTTGTTTGGAAAGCATAATATATACGAAATTAAATTTTTTAATTTATACATTTTATTAGAAAAAAAACAGCATTTTACACTGAAAACTATTTTTAAAGAACAACAATCCGAATAATGAAATTAAGAATATTATATTCGGATTCTTTATTAGCTTTAATTTTATTATTATAATTATTAGAAATTTGCATTTAATAACTTTACAAAAGTTAAGAGTTTCAAAAATATTGATATAAAACTTTAACCTACCCAAACGGGTTATTATATCGCAACCAAAGTATCTCATTTAGCTTTTTCCATCTTTGAGGAGAGCAAAAAAAGTAGTCTTATTAATTAAGTGAAAGAACCGTTTCGATGCGACATCAAAAAAAAGAATAAGCTTAAAACGCCTCTGGAGTCTCAATCTTTTGATCTATAAAAGTGTGGCATAGTCTACGTAGCCCCCTGGGCTCCCAGAATTATTCCTCTAAAATTTGGTGACAATCGGGCCAGTGGTTTTCACCTGAATCCTGGACAAACACACAACAAACAAACTTTATATATTAGACTAGCAGATTTAACCGGCTTTGGCCGGGAGCGTGCAAATTGTAAACAAGTGATGAAAGAAACCAGGGGTTTTTAAATTGCACATTTTCAAAATTATATAGGGAGTATTTTATCATTTATTTTTATAAAACTATAGATAAAAATAAATGATAATATTATAAGTCATTTCATCAATTTATTAGTTATGACTAATAGTGAAATTAATACTTAGAATATAATCCCAATGCACTCAAGAAAACCTGTTAACAAGTACGAAATATAATGGTGGAGCTTTAATGTTAACGTTTAATTTTGGAAAAACATACACTGGTGAATAAGTTATTGTATTATAAAAACATAAAAATTTTAATTTTTAAGACGTGGTGGCCCTCTCATGGGGAAGGTCCCCAAATTTTTGCTTAGCAAACTTATGATGGATATGCCCACCTCGATCTTGTCCCCATTCATTAAGTTTTTTTGGTTCTGGGAATTCATTTGTGAACTCAACCAAAATTTGGAATTTTACCTAAAATTTTATTATCGAAGCAAAAATGGTTATAACTAAGAGACAATTTCTTCAATTTAAAGAAACCCTTTCAAATTTATCAAAAACCTTTAACATATGTTGAAACATAATGCTGCAGCTGTAAATTTTGTATATTTGTAAAAAAAAATTTGACCAGATTTTCAAGTTACAGGTGTTTAAAAATAGCAAAATTTCAATTTTCGAGCCCTTATACCTCCCAAACAGGGGCTTGACAAAAAAATTTTGTTAACGGACTCCTACTAATTTCGAAGGACCTAATTTGTCCCAAAATTTCAAGACCCTAGCTTGGACCGTTTAGAAGATATGTGGAGCCAAAAATTTTGCAAAAATTGAGTTTTGCATAATGGTAAATTTTAGTACCGTATGGCAAACATATAAATTTTAGCTTTGTATCTCTAAGAAGCCTATAAAAGCAGCTCTCTTTTATCGTTTCTAGATTGAAAATATATTTAACAAAACTCTTGTTATACAAATTTATATATGGAGCTTTTTTGGAATTTACGGGGGCTGTAGCTTCTTCACCCTTCAACATTAAGAAAAACCTTTGACACATGTTGAAATATAATGAAAGAGCTTTAAATTTTGTGTATCAAAAAAAAAAATTTTTGACAGATTTTCAAGTTGCAGGTGTTTAAAAATAGCAAAATTTAATTTTTCGAGCTCTTAAAGCTTCTAAACAGGGTTAACCGACTCCAACTAATTTCTGAGGATCTAACTTCTTCCAAAATTTCAAGACCCTAGCTTGAAACGTTTAGAAGATATGCTTGGCCAAAAATTTTGCAAAAATTGAGTTTTGCATAATGGTAAATTTTAGTCATACGGTACTAAACCCCAAAACCCCAAAACATTTTCTTTTTAAAAATTTATAAGGTATATAGAAAGATAGCTGACTTTTGTCATTTTCAGATTAAAAATACACTTAACACAGCTCTAAAAAGAGGGCTTTCTCCAAATTTGGGGGCATGTAACTCTGCAAGGGGTGGGGCTCAGAAAAAAGTTATTCTACGAAATTATTTTGCTTTTAATTTCTACCCGTGCTTAAAATTTCTTTACTCTATTTCAAACAGTGTAAAAGTTTTGTAAACATACGGACGGACAGAGTAAAGCTATTTAGGCACATATTTAAAAAATTATTTAAAAATGTGCTAAAAAGCTAGCTTCGGGCAATTTTTTGAAGTACTGCGTTGGTTAAAAAGAACACCTCAAAAAAATATTTGTGGAGTTCCGCTAACCCTTTGTGGTCCAACAGCTTTTTGTAGGTTTTTCTATTATATAGCAATATAAATTATAAATGGTTTAACCGATTCACTTCAAATTTTGTGTATGTGTTCCTCATTGAGAAAGAAGAACAGACTTGCAATTTGTTAACCCTTGCCGCCCGAAAATTGTGGAAAAAAAATTTTGAAAAGATATTACGTTTAATTTTGCGAAATATTGCTTGGTCAAAGTCTCAAAAACAGGTTTGTTTAGTTCCGTTAACCCATTGCGGCACAGCAGTTCTTTACAGCTTTTTCGTTACTTTACTCTTAAGCAGAAACGGTTTGACCAATTGACTTTAAATTTTGTATGCGTAAATGTATATACTTATCATTCCTAATAAATTACGTCCAACTTTTGAAAGTAGGTAAAACTTCTTCGAATTAGGGGAATATTTAAAAAAATGTTTTGTCGAGTTCTTTTAATCCATTGCGAAACAAAAACTCTAAAAAACAGTTTGCCAAACAGTTTTAACAATTATGTGTAATTTTTCTATACGTGCTGCTTCTTGACAATTTGGTACTCCTTGACGATAGAGTTGAGGATGTTGGGTTTCCGTCGAATAATGTTAACTGAATTTAATTTTTGTTTTTTATTATTATTTAATAATTATGAAAAGTTTCAAGTGAAATTTGATAAATTTGTTGAAAAATTGCAAGAATATTTTTTTAATTGCTTTATTACATTTTAAAATTATGTACGCCATCTGCAATTTTTGTGTTAACTGTGTTCAATAACATCAACTTAAATTAAAAATCTATTGAGAGGCGGAGCAACATGAACCGGGTAAGGTTATATGTAAATATTATTATACCCGGTTGACTATAAGTCAAAAGGGTACACTACATTTGCCATTGTGTCATTATACTATGTTAATAGTAGTTTATTGAGTTGCCAACGTTTGAATAAAATATAGTCGATGGTTTAGAAAAGGTTTAAAAAACTGCTTTTCAACTTATATTGTGTTTTGTACTGTACGATTTTATGAGAGAAATGCAGGCTTCTTTTTTGGAGAAAATGTTTAAAATACTATGTATTTAAGCATAATACATACGAAATTAAATTTTTTGATTTTGAAATTTTATTAGAAAAACAAGTAAGGAAAAAAACCAAGGGTTTTTAAAAAGCACATTTTCAACATTATATACGGTTTCTTACTGAATATTTCATCATTTATTTTTATAAAAATATATATAAAAATAAATGACAATATTAATTTAGTTATTTCATTAATTTATTAATTATATGACTAATAGGGAAATACTTAGAATATAACCCCAATGCACCTGTTAATAAGTGAGGAAAATAATGTTGCATCTTCAATGTTAACGTTTAATTTTACAAAATAACTTACACTGGTGAATAAGTTACTGTTTTATATAAACATAAAAGTTTTAATTTTTAAGACTTAGTAGCCCTTCAATGGGGAAGGTTGCCAAATTTTTGCTTAACAAACTTATGATGGATCTGCCCACCCTTCTCCTGTCCTCATCCTTCAATTTTTTTCGGGGAAATTAATTGTGAACTCCATCAAAATTTGGGATTTTACCTAAAATTTTATTATCTAAGCAAAAATAGTTAAAACTAAGAGACAATTTCTTCAATTTAAAGAAACCCTTTCAAATTTAAGAAAAACCTTTAACATACATATGTTGAAACATAATGCTGCAGCTGTAAATTTTGTATATTTGTAAAAAAAAATTTGGACAGGTTTTCAAGTTACAGGTGTTTAAAAATAGCAAAATTTAAATTTTCGAGCCCTTATAGCTCCTAAACAGGGGACGTGACAAAAAAATTTTGTTAACTGGTTCCTACTAATTTCTAAAGGTCTAACTTCTCCCAAAATTTCAAGACCCTAGCTGGAACCGTTTAGAAGATATGTGGGGCCAAAAATTTTTTTAAAATTGAGTTTTGCATAATGGTAAATTTTAGTACCGTATGGTAACCCTATACATTTTAGCTTTATATTTTTGTGAAGCCCATAAAAGCAGCTCTCTTCTTCCGTTTTTAGGTTGAAAATACATTTAGCAGAATTCTTGTTATACTAATTTAAATATAGGGCTTTTTTGGAATTTTCGGGGGCTGTAACTTCGGCACCTTTCAATATTAAGAAAAATTTTTGACACATGTTGAAATATAATTATAGATCTTTCAATTTACCATATTACTAAAAAAAATTTTAACAGGTATTCAAGTCACAGGTGTTTGAAAATACCAAAATTTCAATTTTCGAGCCCTTATAGCTCCTAAACAGGGGGCTTGACAAAAAAATGTTGTTACCCGACCCCTACTAATTTCGGAGGACCTAACTTCTCCCAAAATTACAAGTCCCTAGCTTGTACCGTTTAGAATATATGTGTGGCCAAAAATTTTGCAAAAATTGAGTTTTGCATAATTGTAAATTTTAGTACCGTATGGCAACCCTAAACATTTACTCTTAATTATTTATAAAGCTTATAAAACCAGCTAAAAAAAATTGAGTTTTGCATAATTGTAAATTTTAGTACCGTATGGCAACCCTAAACATTTACTCTTAATTATTTATAAAGCTTATAAAACCAGCTATCTTTTTATGTTTTCAGATTGAAAATATACCCAACAGAACTCTTGTTATAACAATTTAAAAATAGGGCTATTTCCAACTTTGGGGGGCTGTAGCTCCGTAACGGGTGGGGCTGCAGAAAAAAATTCTTCTGCGAAATTATTTTTTTCGTAATGTCTACCCGTGGTTAAAATTTCTTAACTCTATTTCAAACGGTGTAAAAGTTTTTGTAAACATACGGACAGACAGACAGACAGACAGACAGACGGACGGACGGACAGAGTGAAACTATATAGGCACATTTTTACAAAATTTTTTGAAAATGTGCTAAAAACTGCATTTTTAAACTGAATTTTATGATTAAAGAACAACAATTGCAAAATTGATAAAAAACAAGTAAAGAAACATACAGTCTGTGTAATCAACTTAGAAATACGCTACACCTATTTCGTTCAAATTTGATTAGGTATCCATAAGCCATTTTAAAACCATAAAAGCTGTTATTAATTTGATCCTAAGACATAGCTAACCAAATTAACTTTATAATACTAAAAACGTTTTCTAAAAACACTGATCATCATCATCTTTTAGCGTTACAACTCCTGGTGAGTTTTAGCCTTCTTCACTATCTTCCTCCATTCATCTCTGTTTCTCGCGGTGGTTTTCCAGTTTATTTCCCCTAGTTTTCTGTTATCGTCTTCAATGTTATTTTCCCATCTGCTTCTAGGCCTACCTCTTGCTCTGTTAAGCAATGGTCTAGCATTGTAAATTTTGTACTGTGCTCTATTTTCCGCCATTCTGATGACATGCCCCGCCCAACTTAATCTACTGAACTTTATATGTTTTACAATGTCCTCGTTCTCTGCTAGCGCATATAATTCTGAATTGTACCTTCTACGGTATTCGCCGTTTTCATTTCGTATTGGACCATAAATAGTTCTAAATATCTTTCTTTCAAATATTCTTAACACTTCTTCTTCATTTCTATTCATGGTCCATGTTTCACTTCCATAAGTTGCTACTGGGCGTATGATGGTTTTGTATATTTGCAACTTTGCTCTTCTTGTTATTAGCTTGGATGTCATCAGCTTCTTATGAGAGTAGTAACATTTGTTTGCTGCCTGTATTCGGTCTTGTACGCAGGCTTGGCTACTGTTATTGTTTGTTAATATTATGCCAAGATATTTGTAGCTATTAACACCTTCAATTTCATCTTGTTCGATTTTTATATTTTGTGGAAGTCTTCTTTGTTCATTTCTTGACATTTTTAGGTATTTAGTTTTTGCTATGTTTATATTTAAGCCTATTTTACGCGATTTTTCTGTGATTAATTTAAATATATCTGCTATTTTATTATAAGCTTTGGCAATAATCAAAATATCATATGCGTACACTATAATCTCTAATAATCAAAATATCTCTGCGTACACTATAAATCTCTATTTCTAAAAACACTATCTATTAAAAATTATTACAAATTCTTACTAATTTATCTATTCAAAAATATTAAAAAACAAAAAAACTTGAAATAGTTATATGAAAATATATTTATTCCAATTCAATTACAAAAGTGAAAAAACGTGAATTATTAAATTTTGTGATAAAAAGCTAATCAAAGCATAATATATTTATTAGTTCAAATTTTTCAAAATTGCAATTATTTTAAATAATTAGTTTATGTACCTATTAGAAAAGCTTATAAACGCAAAATATGCATTAAATGTATTTCTAAAATACAATTACAAATTTAGAACTTTTCATATAATTCATTTAAATATAAAAATAAATTATACATAAATGCAGCAAGCACCTTTGAACATATCTTAAGTATCGTACACAATGTCTTAATTATATTTATTTAACCTATGGTAATAATTCAATAAAATATATGATATAATAAAAATTTAAAAAAAGGAATTAATCGTTTAAAATATTTTGTTTTTAATTTATAAAATATTATACAAAATATGTGTTATGGTAAAATATGGTTTTTCAAGTTGCTATCTTTATTAATTTCGAAAATATGCTTTAGGTCATCGGAACTGAGTGGCTGGTCCCCGACCCACTACTCCAATCGGGCCCAAATTTCAAGGAAGGAAATCGAAAGCAACACACTGATACCAAATTCTAGTTTCTATCTTCATTGGTTCATTGGTTTCGGAATTATTTGTCTGACCTAAATTCGATCAAAAAGTTCTAAGTTCCGAACCGATTGTCCAATCCTCTACGTACGCAATCGCCGCCCTAGCTTCACTACCAGTAACCTACAGCACAAATTTCATGAAGATAGCGTCATTGATTGTTGAGTTGTCGTGATTTTTTATATATGTTCGTTAGCCCTCAGACCAATTAAAAGATCCAGAATCCGAACCCATAGGCTGATTCCGCCCATATGGAATCCACGCCGTACTTTCAGTCCTAGTAACCTACAGGTAAAATCTCAGCAAGATAACTCTATTTTTTTTTTTGAGTTATCGTTCCTACGGACGGATATGGCTATATCGACTCAGGAGGTCACGCTGATCACAAATATATATACTTTTCCATATCTAGCTCGCTCCCTTTAGGTGGTTGCAAACACCATACCAAAGTTTATATACCCTTTTACCTATTCTATAGGTGTAGGGTATAAGAAAGACTTACGAAAAAATGTAGAGAAGAAATATGTTATGTTATTTCAATTTAAGGATATTATTATTCGGATTATTCATTAGCTTTATTTTTATTATTATTAATATTATCTCATTTAGCTTTTGCACTATTTGAGAAGAGCAAAAAAATTAGTCTTATTAATTAAGAGGAACATTTTTCAAAAATTTCAAGTCAATCGGTCAAACCATTTTGACTCTTTAAGCTTTAAACGGCTCTGGAGCCGCAATCCTGTTGACTTATAAAAATGTGACATAGTCTATGTCTGGGCTCTCAGAATTCCTCTATAATTTTGTGACAATCGGACAAGTGATTTTCACGTGAATCCTGGACAAACAAACAAACAAATAAATTTTCTTCTTTATACATTAGATATTATAAATTAAGACCTAAAATATTTTTTAGTAAGCTACTAAATTGCACCTTTTTATACCGTACACATTTCCATTTTCTGTATGTCCTTCAAATTTGGGATTAGTTGGCGTAGTGGTTCAGGTACCTTTTGTAGACCTTTCAAGATTTAAAAGCTTTCTATTTTCTTCATGTTCTTGAAGTGTTGGATCAATCCGAGTGGTGTTTTGTGTATCTCCCACGCACCTTCTAAGATCTAACAAGCATATCTCCAAAATTAATAAAATAAAAACTTTAAATTTGTTACAATAGTGTTCTGTTTTGGTAAAATGGAAACGGAATGGAAAAAGTTCCTAGCATTCGGGAATAATTGGAGTGCTGGCTCAGTTATCTCCAGCACTCTTCGAAAGATGTAACAAGCATATCTTCGAAATTAATAACGATATGACTATATAGTCAAAGGGTATAATAAATTTGCCATTACGTTTATGACGCAGAGAAGGAGAGGAGGTAGATATAGACTCAAGTGTATGGATCGGATCAGAATCGAAAAAATAAATCGATTTAGCGATGTATGTCCGTCCGTCCGTCGTCACGATAACTCAAAAAGTAAAGGAGCTAGGATTATGAAATTTTCACAAATTCGTTTTTATGCAAAACCGGAATCGCTATTTAAGTCCAGCCATTTTGGTCCATGGGTTCGGGTAGCTGCCATACAACTTCTTTTTATACATGAGTATTTCTCTGTACCTATTGCAGCTGCGTGTCTGAAATTTTGCCAAAAGTAGTTTAGTCTTATGGTCAAAGTTTTTACAAAATTTGGTTGGTCTACTACAGATGATTCGAGTAGCTGCCATACAACTCCTTCTTTTATATGAGCTTTACACTACACCTGATGAAGCTGGGTGTCTGAAATTTTGCAAAAAATGGTTTAGTGTAATGGCCAAAGTTACTGCAAAGTTTGGTTGGTCTACTGCTGAGGGTTCGAGTAGCTGCCATACAACTCCTTCTTTTATATGAGGATTACACTACAGCAAATGAAGGTGGGTGTCTGAAATTTTGCCAAAAATAGTTTAGTGTAATGGCCAAAGTTACTGAAAAATTTGGTTGGTCTACTGCAAAGGGTTCGAGTAGCTGCCATACAACTCCTTTTTTTATATGAGCATTACTCTACACCTAATAAAGCTGAATGTTTGAAATTTTGCCAAAAGTAAATAACCGCATGATATAATGTACATGTTACGGTCATGCGGGTATCTCAGAGTTGACACAGTCTACTCTACCACACTCTTCCTCGTTATTTAATAATTTTATATTTTTATAATACTAAGAGGGTAATAAAATTTCAATATAAAACATGCTGTATATTATATTTTTAACAAAGATTTTTTTAATAAACGACTAAATTTCTCTTGTAATAAGTTTTGTCTTATTTTTCTTTAATGTCTGGTAGTCATTCCCTAATACTTCAGTCTGATTCAAAAGTTCCTTCATTTATTTCTTACAGCCAGAAGGCTTAGCTCCTCTACAGGCACGGAATCCTATTTGCTTTATATTAATTATTAATATATTTTATTGGAAGATTTATCAAAACAGATATCATTTAAAAAATATAATATTTTTATATTCAAATATTTATTAAAATAAATTATATATTATATACTTCGAGGCAAAATTAACCCTGATTTTTATTTAAAAATTTCGGGGTTTTAATACAATTTTCGATTCTATTGAATACTAATAATTTTATTTAGAGCCATAAATTATTGTAATTTATTCCTAAGTTATAAAGAATTCTATTTAGGATAAAATGTAATATCTTGATTTGGAATTTATTTACAAAACAACATTATTATATTTACATATTACTAATATAATTATTATCACTAAAATACACTAATATCATATAATCGAATTACTCACACGAAAATCTATATCATTTAAAATGTACATAGAAAAATTTAAGTTTGGTTTTGTTAGTTTGTTTCCATTCTATTTTTATACCAAACAAATTAATGCACTTCCTTTTGTAAAAATGACAAACAGGTGTTACTTCTTGAAATTATGACCACACAAAATGTTAGGTCAGCATTTTTGTTATTTAAAATTTATTTTGATGATAAGTTTCACAGTACAATTAAGATATATTACATCCTTCTCCCAAAGAAAAAAAATTTGTTTAAATTTCTTAAAACCATTTTATTCATTTTCTTCCATATATATTTTTGTTTTACCAATTCATTTTATTTTCTTTGATTAATTTGCGCATTTCTTCATTTTTTTTTTATTGGTATGGGAGGATTCAGAATCAATTTGGTCTCTGGTAACGATTTTTCGCTATATTCAGCAATTATTTCTTTTCTTGTTACTATAACTTTCCATTCATTTTTTTTTTATTTGAATTTGTTTTATTTTTATTTCTGACGTCAGTTTTTTCAAATTTACTAAATTTTAATTTATTGATAAACCTTATGTCTGTTGGATGTTGCGTTCCAAATGTGAAGATGATCAGTCTTTATTTCTGCATCTAAGGTTTTGGTGGCGTTTTTATTATTATTATTTTTATAAATAATTTTATTGAAATTATATTTTATTAAAATCTACGAGTATTCTTGTCAGTTTTGATGAAGAATTCTTATCTTAGGATCTTGTAACTTACTATAGACCATTAGTCAGTATATACTATGATTTTTTTACCAAAAAGATATAGTCTTAAACAGTTTATATCCTAATGAATTGCCAAAAGTTCTTTTTAAATAATAGACTCCTAATTTTCCTTGGGATAAAATTGCTCCAACTGTATAGTTTTATGCATCTCTTGTTAGTATAAATGGTTCAGCAAAATTTGGATAACTAAGTATTGGTGGTTCTATTAATTTTTGTTTTTAATTTTCAAAGGCATTATTACTATCTTTGCTCCGTCCAAATATTTGTTTTGTTTTTAATAATTGATTTAAAGGTCTAGCTATTTCTGGAAAGTCTTTTATAAATCTTCTGTAGTTATTGCAAAAAGCTACGAATCTTCTTACTTCATCAGCATCTTTGAGCGTAAGTTTTAGGTAATTGTTTATTGTGTCAACTTTAGCAGGATCTGTTTTTATACTTTCAGAAGTTATTAAATATACAACTTCTTTTTTTAAAAAAATACATTTTGAAGGGTTTAGTTTTAAATTGTATTCTTGTAAACGTCCTAATACTTTTATCAAATTAGTCTTGTGATCTTCAGATTTGAGCCAGATACTATATTATATATAAATGCGACTTCTTGCAGACAAGTCGCTACCGATAACATACGTTGAAAACTATTTGTTGAAATTTTAATTACAAATGGTAATCTTTTAAATTGGTAGTGTCCTTTATTTGTCGAAAATGCTGTCATTTGTCTTGTTTTGGATGCAACGGAATTTGATGAAGAACTCATATCCAGTGTTGAAAAATATTTAACTCTTCCTAATTTATCCAATACGTCATCTAATCTAATCAATGAAAATTTGTCATCGCCAATTTTCTTGTTTAAAGATCTAAAATCAATGACTAATCTTTATTTAAGTGTTGAAATACTGCGTTAACAAAAAAAAGATTAGAGTTAAGCTAATTTAATGGGAACGGAAATTAGCTTGTATGACTTAAATGAAAAGAAAGAGTATATAAATTTATAGTTTAGGAGGTTGTAGTTAAAATCCGTATATAACACCTAGATTTTTCCGTCCCGCAAAAATTTTTCAGTGTCCCGTTTTCTATGTTAGGCATTTAGGGAATTTCTTTTATATTTGTATTAATTTTATTATTTTGTAACAATATATTCTAAATGTCAGAAATAATATAACAATAAGTATTGTTAAAAATGTCACAGAGCTTAGTGAATATTGAAACATTTTGTTTTTAAAATCTATATATTTAAAAATTTTTCTAATTTCTATATTTTATAAATTTACATAAAATTGCAAACTTAAATTCTTTATTATTTTATTTATTTTTAGATCTAACATAGGTAATATAATTTTATTTTGGTATGTCTTGATTTTATATACAAATTTTACCTTATTTGTTTTTACATCACAATTTACAAATTTTATTAAATTATGTCTTTTGACTATAACATCTTCTTTTTGACAATTTTGTGATAATTCACATTGTTCAATATTTTTTGTTATTTGCAAGCCTTAATCTATTACTTCTATAGTGGGTTTATTATTAATTTTAAATTTACATGTATTGTTTTCCTAATATATAAAGAAGAAAATTTGTTTGTTTATTTGTTTGTTTGTTTGTCCAGGATTCACGTGAAAACCACTAGTCCGATAGTCACAAAATTTTAGAGGAACAATTTTTGGAGCCCGGGGAGTAACATAGGTTATGTCACCTTTTTATAAGTCAACAGGTTGCTGTTCCAGAGCTGTTTAAAGCTTTTTCGTTTTATTGATATCGAGTCGAAACGGTTTGACCGGCTAAATTGAAATATTGCAAAAGTTTTCCCCTTAGCAAACGGAATTAGTTGTATAAAGTTGGTTGGAATGAGTCAAACCACTTCGGCCCGGTGGGCTACCAAATTATTTTTTGTTTCCGATTAGTGTCCAATATTACAAAGAGATTTTGCAGTCGAAAAGAAAAGAGTCTGGCACAAATTTTTATTGAGCTCGGTTAACACTTTAGGGCACGAGAGCGCAATGAAGCTTTTTCAATGTTTTTGATGTCGAGCCTAAACGGTTTCACCGATTGACTTAAAATTTTGTAAAAATATGCCTGTTAGCTAACGGAATTAGTTGTATTAAGTTGGTTTGAATATATTAACCCATTTCGGCCCGGCAGGCTTCCAAAAACGATTGTGTTTCCGATTTGTGCCCAATTTTACAGGTTGATATTACAGTCCAAAAGAGTGGCTGCAAAAAATTTAAGTTCAGGTCGATTAACCCATTTTCCACGGCGACGCCCTAAAGTTTTCCATAAATTTTATTGCTTTAAACGATTAAATGAATTTTATTGAAAATTTTGTACCACCATTTTAATTATAAAAGCCCACCGGATTAATTTGGTTTTGACCTGTATACGCGTTTTGCACAAAGATTCAATGAAATTTTCAAATTTTTGGTCTTAACGCAAGTTAACCTTTATTCCAAAAGCTCACTTAATTGATAAGACTAATTTTTTTGCTATCCTCAAATAGTGCAAAAGCTTTTTAAAACTATTTTTTTTAGGATTATTCTAACAATTTTTTAACAAATTTATAAAA
The DNA here is from genome assembly GCA_963082915.1 of Dolichopus griseipennis. Lineage (NCBI taxonomy): Eukaryota > Metazoa > Arthropoda > Insecta > Diptera > Dolichopodidae > Dolichopus > Dolichopus griseipennis. The sequence continues at coordinate 273,848,438 of OY720441.1, forward strand.
ATTTCACTTAAAACTTTTCATTATTATTAAATAATAAGCAAAAAAAAATTTTTAATTCAATTAACATTATTCGCCGGAAACCTACCATCCTCAACTCTATCGTCCAGGAAGTATAGAAAAATTAGAGATAATCGTTAAAACTGTTTTGCAAACTATTTTTTAAAGTTTTTATTTCGCAATCGGTTAAAAGAATTCGGCAAAACATTTTTTTAAACTATCCCGTAATTCAAAGAAGTTTTAACTATTTTTAAAAAGTGTACGTTATTTACTTACAAAATTTTTTTTTTTGAATAACCGTACGAATGATATGTACGCATACAAAATTAAGTTCAAATGGTCAAACCGTTTCTGTTTAAGAGTTAAGTAACAAAAGAATCTGTAAAAAGCTGCTGTGCAGCAATGAGTTAACGAAACTCAACAAACCTGTTTTTGAGACTTTAACCAAGCAATATTTCGCAAAGTTGGATTGTTGGATAATTTTCGGGCGACAAGGCTTAACAAACTCCAAGTCTGTTAATAGAGTGAACTCTATTCTCAAAGAAGAACACATATAAAAAATTTGAAGTCAATCGGTTAAACCATTTCTAATTTATAGCAAAATAACGAAAAAACCTTTAAAAAGCTGTAGGGCCGCAATAGGTTAACGGAACTCAACAAATATATTTTTGAGGCTTTCTTATTAACCAAAGCAGTATTTCGAAAAATTGGCCGAAACTTGATTTTTTACTATTTGCTCGCTCCCGGGCAACGTCGGGTAAATCTGCTAGTATTAAATAAATTTGAAATACAATTATTTTTGTGTGTTTTTAATACTTTGTTTTCCACAATTTGTTTTTCGAATGTGAAAATTACTTATTTTTCAGATACTATAATATTTTCAATGCCTTTACTTGCATTGCGAAATGGGGTTACAATTGCACTAAAATATTTTTCCTTAGTGAATTTTGTTACTAAAATTAGGATACTTTTTTCATCATTCGGACCATAGTCATTCATTTTTGAAGAATTTGTTAGTTTCTTGTATTTTGGAAAGCATTTTATTATATTTCTAATTTTAACAATATTCGCACTTAAATTTTGGTTTCATGCCTAGCTTTATTAATTTTTCAATTTTGCGATAATTTTTGAATTAGAATTTTATTTTTTTATTCTTCTATTACAGTTTTGTCTAGGTTTTTGTTAAAAAGTCTACAGGTTTTAACTTTGTTTTTGAGTGTATAGAATTGTTATAGTAACTTATTATGTTAAAAAGCTTTTTGTCTAAAGTATCGTTAGTAAGTTCGACATTTATGATTCTCATGGGTTCGTTTAGAGTTCCATGTAGTCTTTTAAAACGGCAGTTGTTTGGTGGAGTTCAATACCGTTTTCTTTCAAAAACTCTTCAACTGCATGTAGATAATGCATTGATCTCCATCTGGTACTAACTTTTTCATTTTATCTAAATGTTTTATTCTTTCATTAATGCCTTCTAAAATGCTAATCAAATTTCTATAATTTAATTTATGCAATGTAGCATATTTAGAGAATTTATCTATGGTCGTTAGGTACATTTGGTTTCTTTCTGGAAACCAAATATCCATGTGTACTAGGTCGTTGAATTGAGCTGGTTTAGGTCTCAGTTTGTAGTGAATTTTTACAGAATGTCTACCATATTTACCGAGACTGCAAGATTCACAATTATTTATAAATTTAGTTATTTGTTTGCGAAGATTTGGGAAAAAATATTTTTGTGTAGTTGTATGATTATTTTTTAAGTGTTCATTTTTGATAATTGTAATTAATTAATTTTTGTCTATAATGTTTAATAAGTTTCGCGGTGTTTTTAAAATGTTAAAATTTTAATTTGCAGCAAAGTTTTTGGAGTAAAGATCTAGAAATTTTAAAACTAAACTTTTCACAATATACGCAAATAAAACCTTTATCTGGTAAAATTCGTTGCATTAGCTGTAATAAGTTGCTATTTTGTGTTACATGCACTGTATTTTGTATTTTTATTGACAATTTTCAAAGAACTTTTTCTTTATTTCCTTCTTTTAGAAATATTTGGTTTTGAAATAGATTTATAGGTTTTTCCGTGATGTATATACTCGTAAGATCACTAGAATCTTCGTTTACTATGATTTATCTTCGTTATTACAATTCAGCTCATAATTCAAACAGATTATCTCATTAGAAGTTTCGTTAAAATTTTCATTTAAGATTGTATTACTTCATCGTAATTCGTTTCCTCTTGACTTTCATTTATTTCATTGTTATATAGTTCGTAATGTTTTTCAATATTTATACGAGACGAGCCGTCTGCCACAGAATTTAGTTTACCGTTAAGATACTCTTTACCGAAGGTAAATTCGTTTAATTTGATTTTCCACCTCTGAAGCTTTCAATTTGGTTCTTTAAAACTGTTGAGCCAGATTGGTGGTCTATGGTCCGTTTTGACAGTAATTTCCCTACCAATTTCATTTCTATTGTTGATTAATTTTTCTCGTGCTTATTTAAAGTACTTGAAATAAATGAAATTGGATGATTAATTTTACTTAACAAGCCACCATGTGGAAAGTCAGATGCATCCGTGGTTAAAAAAAAATTCTTACTAAAGTCAGCATATTTAAGAATGGGATGTGATGTGATCAAATATTTTAATGTTTCAAGAGCTTTTGAAAATTCTTTCAAAACCATTCAAATTAATTTTTGCTTCTTTTTTAAATATTTTGTTAACGGCTACGCTACTTTAGCATAATCACGTAAAAAATTTTCTGTTGTAGCCCGTGATACCGAGGAAACTCTTTATTTCCTTTTGCGTCGTCGGCAACGAAATTTCTAAAATTCAATTTATTTTTTTTTTGGGTTTGGTTTAACACCTTCTTTCGTTACGGTATGCCCCAAAAATTCAGTTTCCCGATTTAAAAACGAACATTTATCCAACTGGTTTTTTAGGTTTTCTTTGGTTAGTAATTGAAATATCTTATTCAAAGAATCTAAATGTTCTTGCATAGATCGAGAAAAAATTAAGATATCATCCATATAAACTACTTATACAACGTTTATTTATGTATTTTTCCAAAACTTGATTCATAAGTCTCTGGAATGTAGATGGTGCATTCTCTAAGACGAATGGCATCCTTATGAACTCATAATGTCCCGCCGATATTGAAAACGCGGTTTTTTTCCTATCTTACATTTCTATCTGGTGAAACCTTTTGGCGAGGTCTAAAGTAGTGAGAAAATTAGCTTTTCCTATGTTGTCAAAAATGTCTTCCAAATTAGGAATTGGAAATTGTTCATCGACAGTTATGTTGTTTAATTTTCTGTAATCGATCACAATTCTCAATTTTTGTTTGCCGTTGCGGACGAGTTTTTAAGGAACAACTCAAATTGGAAATTGTATGGAGAGTTTGAATGCTGAATGATGTTATCTTTCAACATCTCATCATTCTGTCTGTTTATTTCATCTTTATAATTATTCTTACTAAGCTTTGTTCTTCTTTATTCAAATGTGATATATTTATGTGATCATGAACGTTTAAGTTATTAACTTCTTTTGAATATAGTTCAATAGGATTATCTTTGAAACTTCTGGCAAGATATTTTTCCTCAACTCTTGTCAAAAAGAAAGGAAGAAACGCGTTGTTAGTTTTAATAGTTCGATTTTTATATTCGATAATTGCATTTAAAGAGTCAAGAATATTGTTGCCAATTAAACCGCCACAAATTTAGTGAAAATCTATTTCAAGAAATTCGACTGAAAGGTTTTCTTTAAATGTTTCAAAAAGTGGGAACTTATATTTTGTATTTGCTTGTACTTTGTGTTTTAAAGTTTTTAGTTCTTGAACATTAGAATTCATTTTAGATCTAGGATGACATAAATTTGGATTTATTATGCTGAATTCAGCACTTGCGTCGATAATAAATCTCAATACTTTTGAAGGTGTATTGATAATTATATATGGCATTTGTTTTAGTCAGGCGATTGGCCAGTTTTGATTGGATGCGATATTCATTCCGTTAGAGTTATTATTATTTGTAGAGCCTCTAGTTTGAATTGTTCTATTGGTTGCAATATCCAATGCATTAGTGCTGTCAATATTTGTAAAAATTCTACATTAGTTTTTTCTAGTGTCACTATAAAAAGTTTGGTTATTTGAATTATTTTTATGAAAGTTGGCTGAGTTTTGATAACTTTTCCTATTTAACTTTAGATTTGTTTGGTTTGAATTATTATTTTTAAAATTATTGGGATCTTTGTAATATGTTTTATTAATACTAGAATTTATTCTATTTGAGTGTGAATAATTTGTTTCGTGATGTGATATTTTTTTATTATGATATTTTTTATTAAAATTGTTATTATAATTAGTATTTGTTTATTGTCATCACATAAATTTTGATAACTACCCTCTTTGATAATTTCATAAGCTTCGTTTAAATCTTTTGGTAGCTTACTAAATAAAATGCCCAGTGCGGATTCAGGTATGTTAGTTTGAAATATTTTTAAAGCTATTCTTTTATTAATTTTAATATTATCACTACTTAAGTTTTCATTTAAAATATTATAAATATAGGTTATTTAGTCTCCAGAAATAGGTGCTAACTCTATCATAAAAGTTTTAAATATTTGTGGTCACACGACAAAGTCTCATTTCGTCTAGAAGCGCTTCTGCCGATAATTTCCCACCATGGTTTTTTATTAAACCTTTTTAGCACATTTTTAAAAGATTTTGTAAAAATGTGCCTATACAGCTTTACTCTGTCCGTCCGTTTGTCCATTTGTCCATCTGTCCGTCTGTTCGTATGTTTACAATAATTTTTACACCTTTAAAAATATAAAGAAGAAATTTTAACTATGTGTAGACATTGCAAAAACAATAATTTCATAGAAGAACTTTTTTCTGTAGCCCCACCCTTTATGGAGCTACAGCTCCACAATGTTTGAAAAATCCTTATATTTAATTTGTTATAACAAGAGTTCTTTTAATTGCATTTCCAATCTGAAAACGGTAAAAGATAGCTGGATATATAAACTTTATAAATTTTTAAAAAGCAAATGTTTAGGGTTTCCAAACGGTACTAAAATTGACAATTATGCAAATGCCATTTTTTTGCAAAATTTTTGGTCCCACATATCTTCTAAATGGTTCAAGCTAGGTTCTTGAAATTTTAGGAGCAGTTAGATCCTCAGACCCTCAAATTAGTGGGAGTTGACTAACAAAATTTTTTTGTCGCGTACCCTGTTTAGAAGTTATAAGGGCTCGAAAATTGAAATTTTGCTATTTTTCAACACCTGTAACTTGAATATCGGTTCACATTTTTTTTTGACAAATATACAAAATTTAAAGCTGCAGCATTATGTATCAACATACGTTAAGGGTTTTTCTTAAATTTGAAAGGGTTTCTTTAAATTAAAGAAGTTGTCTCTAAGTTTTAACCATTTTTGCTTAGATAATAAAATTCTTAGTAAAATTCGAAAATTTTGGTGGAGTTCCCAATTGATTTCCTAGAATCTATAAAAATGTAAAGGTGGGAACAGGAAGGGATGGGCAGATTTTCGAGAATCATCATAAGTTTGCTTAGCAAAAATTTCGGAACCTTTCCAATTAAATGGCTATTAGGACTTTACAATTAAAACTTTTATGTTTCTATAAAACAGTAACTTATTCACCAGGATATGTTTTTCCAAAATTGAACGTTATCATTGAAGATCCAACATGATATTTCGCACTTGTTAACAGGTTTTCTTGGGAGCATTGGGATTATATTCTAAGTATCTATTGATTCACTATTATTTATAATTAATAAATTTATGAAATAACTAAATTATAATATTATTTATTTTTAAATATATTTTTATAAAAATAAATGATAAAATAGTCAGTTAGAAACCCTATATAAGTTTGAAAATGTGCTTTTTAAAAACCCTCAGTTTTTTTCATCACTTGTTTTATCTAGCCCCAGGAATTAGAATTTCTATTTTTCTTAATGAAATACTTGCGTCGTCGATGACTTTGTCTTTAATGTACCTATCATTAATTTTTTATTTGTTTCGTCAAATGTATTAAATGAAGGTACGAGCATGTCGATTCGTTCGATAAATACTGTTAAATCATTTGTATTTTTAACCGTTTCAATGATTAGAGTTAAGCTAATTTCATGGGAACGGAAATCTTGTATGACTTAAATGAAAAGAGGGAATTTATAAATTATCTCACCTTCACGTTGGCCCCCCCTGTTACGTCGAGCAATTCTATCGGATGATCAGATACCCAACCCAGGTGGAGTAAGTAGGATCGACAAACTAACGAGATTTTGGCGTGTCGAATCTTATGTATTCAAAACATAGGCTTGATTTAGGAGCGTCTGTACCGAAAATTAGCGGGTCCAAGCGGGTGCCTGTCTTAAAACAAGCGGCTCAATATATAAACATGTGTGAGATATTTCTGTTCATCCAAAAGGCAAGTGTGCCTACAGACATGAGCTTATGGGGTTGTCAACTATATCTCATAAAACACTAACTGTATAAAATATGCAAACATGAAAAAAAATTCGAATGGATATATTTCCCCTAGGGGTAATCGTAGTAATATGGTGAATTATACTTTGACTTCTCCAGTCAATGTAAACTATACATCGGATTTGGGGATGCAGATAAATTCATGTTTAAATACAAATAGGATAAGAGAATCGAACACAAGTTCAAGAAATCGGTCACGTGAAACAGTGAAAACTTTTGTCTACAAGAAGCGGACGCCAATCGGAGCAACAACATGGAATGAAGCAAATGAACGAGATGACGGGGCAGTTTCCATAGATGCAAAGCGGGATAAAGTAAAACAATCATTTAAAGAAACTGGAAGAGAAACAATATCCCGATTATCGAGGCAAAAAGCCCCATGGATCTCTTAAATTTCGTGGGTCAACATAGCCAGACGTAAAGAGCTAAAAAAATAAATAAACTCTGAAGAGGATCCGCGGCTATTGGGTGAGCTTCGCAATGAGTATAACAGAGCACATAAAATCGCGCAGAGAAGTGTAAGACGGGGCAGAAGGAAACAAACAGAAAACATTGCTACGGAAGCAGAGATAGCAGCAAGAAGAGGTGATGTCAAAGCTATATAAGTTAACAAAAATTCTTTCCGGTCATTCAACAAAGCAGCAAAATATTATCTTGGACGAACATGGAAGGCTTCTGGTGCCAATGGATGATCAATTACCGAGGTGGAAAGACCACCTTCGCCGTTTGGTAAACGAAAATTTTATACAGTAATCTGCATCAGAAAACCCTGAAGAACCTGAGTTGCGCCGATCACACAGGGGTATTAGTGCAGCACCACCCACGAAACCTGAAATCGAAAGTGCCGTTTCGCTCTTGAAAGCTAGCAAAGCCGCAGGAATTGAGCAAATACCCGCCGAACTTCTAAAAGCAGAAATCCCCTATATGGCAAGAAGAAAAGTAACCGAGTGAGTGGAAGGAGTTATTGTTAAGCTAGCAAAAAAGGTAACCTGAAGCATTGCAATAACTGGCAAATATTGTACTCGAAAGGATCAAAAGCAGGATTGAAAATATATTGAAAGGACATCAAACTAGCTTTCACAGTGGTCAATCTTGTGTTGACCATATCAACACGCTACGAATAATACTCGTTTGTAGACTTGTTTGTAGACTTCGAGAAAGCTTTTGATCGTGTAAACCGCGAGTATATATGGAGAGCTCTTAGTAGGTGGGGTATCCCGGAGAAAATTATTGTCATTATTGAGGAATCCATCGAAAATGCGAGGTGTCACAATGGACAGTTGACTGATTCGTTTGAGGTGCAGCAGGGTGTAAGGCAAGGCTGTATATTGTCGCCTATATTATTTTTGGTTGTGATGGACGAAATCTAAACCACAATCTTAACATAGGCGTAGATGAGAGGTATGGCATTCAGTGGCGACTAGGAAAAAATTTAAACCACTTAGATTATGCTGATGATGTAGTTTTCATGGCACACACAAGAAGTTGTCTGAACGAAATGTGTCAAAATTTGAACACATATGGCAAACAAGCTGGTCTAAAAATAAATGCAGCAAGACTAAAAGCATGCGTACAGAGCACTCAACACGTCAGCAAATTCTACTAGAATAAAGTCAAATTGAAGAAGTAGAGCAGTTCAATTATTTAGGAAGCATTGTGACATCAAATGGGGGAACAGAAGTTGATGTTGACAGCAGAATAAATAAAGCTAGAGCTGCTTTTGGAACTCTATCAAACATATGACAGTCAAATAATATCGCTCTGCGTACTAAGCTAAGAATATTTGAAACAAACGTCAAATCAGCACATCTATAAGGCTGTGAAAAATGGATGGTAACCGCCAATATAACCAAAAAGTTGCAGACGTATATAAACCGCTGTCTACGCTGCATCTTAAAAGTTCGTTGGCCGCAAATCATTACCAACACACACCTTGAGGAAACCAGACGAAAACATTGCAAGGCAATATTTTGAGTGGAATCCACAAGGCAGACGGCGAGTGGGTAGACCAAGGAAAAAATGAAGAAGTACTTTTTTGAAAGAGGCTGAAGCGCAATGCAAAACGCGGTTACAGCTAAAAGGAATTGCTAAGGATCGTGAAAGGTGGAGAAGATTTGTTGAAGTCCTATGCTCCACCAGGAGTTCGAGGATCCAGTAAGTATGTAAGTATGTAATGCTATTTATTTGGCAGGTCTAATTTTCTAATATTTGTTGTTTTATGATGTTGTCTTAAATCATAGAAATATCTGCTCCTGTATCAATTAATAATGTTATAAATTCATTCTTATTATTTATTTTTGTTTTTATTATATTTGTGCAGTTATTGTCACTGCTAAATGTGCTTATCTTCTTATGTTGAATTGGTTTTGGTTGTTGTTCTTTGCATGTATTTGGCATGCCCCGGGTTTCTCCGGCCGGGGCCGCGGAAGTTTCCCAGGTTGTTATTGTAATTTTTATTATTGTTCTGTTGAATTCTTTTATTACTATGATTATTATTAAAGTTTTTGTTATAGCTATTTCTATTATTATTGAAGTTGCTAGTGTAGTTATTACTGTTGTAGCTGTTATAGTAGCTTCTTCTAAAATTGTTTTGTCTATTAAATTGACCACTAAAATTATTTGTTTTTAAGAACATTACATTATTTTGACGAGCATAGTTGTTGTAATCACATTCAACACGTATTTGAATCACTTCTGTCAAAGTTCTTGGTTCTGATTTGTACAACTATTGCTCAAAATGTTTCATTTAGGCCATTTTTAAATGTATTTAAACCTAGTTGTTCATTAAATTTTATTATTAGTACTCTATTTGCATTACCTTGTTCTGCTATTTGTAACTCATTTAAACGTGCTATTAGTGCTTCTATTTTTGTTGCAAATATATTGATATCTTGATTTACTTGATTTAATCTTTTTATTCACTCAGAATCTTTGCTATATTTTTATTTGATTTGAAACTTTTGGTTAATATATCTTTTAATTTTTGTACTGCAGTTATTTTTTCTTCATTAATTAATTTGTTTTTGAGTCTATCTGAGAACTTAGTGGTTAGAATAAATTTTATTACTTTTGTTTTTCATTTTCATCTTTCAAGGTTTTGGCATAAAATTCTATTAACCCCAAGAAATTTGAAAGTTGTTTTATGTCTCCTTCAAATAGTGGGACTATGTCTTTCTTCTATATAAGTCAAAGTGGAAGTTCTGGTCGCGTTCTTTTTTAATGTTCGTAACAAGTCTTTAAGTCTTTGTATTTTCTCAAAGTTCATAGAATTTGAATGTCAAATAAGTAAATATAAATTTATTAAGTTTTCAATAATAATTTTAATTTAGCATTATTTTGAGAATTTTTTGTTCTTAAAGTTTTAGATTACAAAAAAAATTTTATATTTTTAAGGTTTTTGATTATTTATTTTATATAATTATTTTTTTTTTTTATATTAATTGTAATACGATGTTTATACGATAATATAGTTGCCATGCGTTGAGCTCGTTTTGCTGCTTTTTTATGAACCCAGTATTTAATTGCTTCGAAGATGAAGATGATAGTGACTGTGATAAAAACTTCCTTCAAGACCTCATTCTCATGTAGATTGGCGTGATGCAGTATAGTTGTTCTTGCTTCTGATGAGAAAAAAGAGAATTTTTAATTTTTATGTTTTATGTTTTGAATTATATTTTGTCTGTTTTCTTCTGATTTTGTATATGGTAGAATCTTGTACAGTCTTCTTGTATCCGTTGTTTGAATTCGTCAATAAAAATTCTTAATTTTGCTGCTTCTAACTTTTCTTTATTTCGATGTTCCTCTCTGTTCTTTCTTCTTGATGTCTTCTTTGATGCTCTGAATTTGTTCTGTTAATGCCTCAAAACGTTGATGAAACTCTTCGTCTGTTTGAATTTCCTTTAAATTGTTTTTGTTAATTTGTCTATCTTCCTGTCTAAAAAAAATCTGCTCTTCAGTTTGGCAAATTTGTGAAATGTTGTCGTTGTTCACTGCATTATATTCCTGGTAAGTGCAGGGTTACCATGTAATAAGTTTCGTCTTCTATTTCTTTAATATCTGATAGTGATTGCCTAACTCTTCTGATCAGCTAAATAAATTTGCGTGATTCAAAAGTTCCTTCATTTATTCTTACAGCTAGAAGGCTTAGCTCCTCTACAGGCACATAATTCCTATTTGCTTTATATTAATTATTAATATATTTTATTGGAAGATTATGCATAAATGAAGAAGCATGATCTTAACAAAAGAGATATCTTTTATAAAATATAATATTTTTATATTCAAATATTTATTAAAATAAATTATATATTATTTATTTCGAGTCAAAATTAACTCTGATCTTTATTTTGAAACTTCGGGGTTTATATACAATTTTCGATTCTATTGAAAACATAGTAATCTTATCTTGAACAATAAATTATTGTAATTCATTGCTTAGTTACAAAGAATTCTATTTAAGACAAAATATAATATCTTGACCTGAAATTTATTTACAATACAATATTATTATATTTACATATTACTAATAAAATTATTATCACCAAAATACACTAGTATCATATAATCGAATTACTCACACTCTATATCAAATCTATATCATTTAAAATGTACATAGAAAAATTGTAATCCGATCTTCTTACTTTGATTCCATTCTATTTTTATACCAAACAAATGATTGCACTTGCTTTTGTAAAAATGACAAACAGACGTTAATTATTGAAATTATGACCACACAAAATGTTAGGTCAGCATTATTGCTATTTAAAATTTATTTTGATGATAAATTTTACAGTACAATCATATGTATAATATAACTATATTACACTTTTCTTATTATTTTTAATTATATCATATATTTAATTGAATTATTTTCATAAAAATTTTATTTTATATATATTTTCAAAATCTTTAAGAAAACTTGAATATTTATTATGACGATGATATTATTTTGATATTATATGAAATCTTTTTGAAGTATTAAATTGATTGTATATTTAACATATATATAAATGTTTCTATAACATCGATTTCAATATACACCATAAATATCGGTTTTACTATGAATAATAAAACCATCGCTATGAATTATGATACATTTTTACATTTTTGCATTTGCTAAATACTTATACTAAAAAAATTTAAGTGATTTTGAATTGTTAAAAATTGATATATAAAATTAGATGATAAAAACTAATAAATGCACTAATATTTTTAGTTTATTATAAATATGAAACAAATATAAAGTTAATTTTTCTTAAAAATTACTTTGAATCCCAATGTATATTAGTGTGACAGATTTATTTATTTTTTATTTTTATTAAAGAATTGAGATAGACAGTAAAAACTGGTATAAACCTCTCTTATAAACTAACTTACAACTAATTTAATATTAAAAATTATAAGAAATATTATTAAAAATTTAATACACAGTTTGAAATTTTAGATACATTTTATTTTTTTTTTTCTATTTTTCTTTTATGTTTTTTTTTATTTTATAATTTTTGTTTTTCATTTTCTTATCTATTTTTCAATTATTAGTTGGGGTAGTACAGCTTTCAATCGTTTATTGAATAACCTTATGTTTGAAGCATATTTTATATTCGCAGGAAGACTATTAAGATTTTTAAGCCCTTAAACATAATATCGCTTTTAACTCTTTCAGTTCTTGGTGTTTCTAATCGATAATGGTTCACACTTCTTGTGAAGTAGCTATGAATTAAAGCATTTGTTTGTATTTTTAAGTTGCTTTTGACTAAGTTATTTGATAGTTTATATATCAACTTGCAGTTTTCCAAAAATATTATTATGGCTTTCTGTAAATTATCTAAATGTATTTTGCATGATAGACCTTCATCAACAAGTAAACCTAGATATTTCGACGATTTTACTCTATTTGTTGATTATTAGTATTGACTGATAGGTTAATGTTTTCTTTATTTTTTTGTTTAAATATGATGAGTTCAGTTTTAGAGGCGTTAATTGTTAATCTCTTGTGATTTAACCACCCACTAACTTTGTATAAATAATTATTAATATCTTCTTCTAGTTGTTTCTTGCTTTTACCTTTGTACACAATGATTGTATTATCTGCAAACATTGATTAATGTCGACTTACCCCAATTTTGTTGAAGCTATTCACATAAGCTAAGTAAAGAATAGGGCCAAGAACTATGCCTTGTGGAACTCAAATTTACAGACTTACTTCTTCACTAATAAGATCTTTTATTCTGGTTTTGATTTTACGAGAATTCAAATTAGATTTAAATAGATTTGCTGCTGCAACTCCTCTTGTACCCATATTAAAAAGACTATTTATTAATATATCATGATTTACCGTGTCAAAGGCTTTTTTTTAGATCTAAAAGAATAGCGACTGCATAATTATTTTTATCTAATGCCATATTTATAAAATTAACAACTTCAAGCGCCGCTGATTAATCAATTAGATTTGAATCAGTTAAAAATGCAATTAAAAGACGTTTAATGACCTGTTCAATAATCTTGCATAGACAATTTGTCAAATATATTGGTCTAAAATTTTTAACATCAGTTTTTTTTTCTGATTTAAAAATTGGAGTGATAGTACATTCTTTGGCTCTATTTGGAAAAACACCAGTCGATAAAATATCATTTATTATATCAGAAAGCCTGTTTGACATTATGTGCTTAATTGATTTGATATGCTTTATTGTAATGCCATTTGGTTCTGGAGATGAATTGGTTTCAAACGAGTTTATAATTTGTGTTATTTCATTTCTATCTGTTGGACTAAAACAAATTGACTTCTGGTTTATGTGATCCTGTGTACTTATTACATTGTTTGTTTGGTTGATGAAATTTTTGTCTAACTTACTTCCGACGGTAGCGAAATGATAATTTAGAATATTAGCTGCTACTAAGTCAGAAGCAGTGATTTGACTGGTGTTCGTCATTACGTGTATTGTCGATTTATCTTTAGAAATGTTTAAATTTAAATGTTAATAAAAACTTTCAATACCTGTTGAGGGTTGCAACGTTCACTAATTTGGTTGTTAAGGGAGTTATCCCTTGTTTCTTTTATGAATTTTTAAATAATATTTTTAATTTTTTTATACCTATTTTGCAGATCACGGTTGTTTTTATTTTTACGAACTGTAGCACAAAGTTTATTTCGTATTTTGAACATCCAATCTAATATATAAAGGAGAAAATTTGTTTGTTTGTTTGTTTGTTTGTCCAGGATTCGCGTGAAAACCACCAGTCCGATTGTCACAAAATTTTAAAGGAATAATTCTGAGAGCCCGGGGAGTGATATAGGCTATGTCATATTTTTATAAGTCAACCGGTTGCGGCGCCAGAGCCGTTTTAAGCTTTTTCGTTTTTTGGTTGTCGAGTCAAAACGGTTTGAACGATTGACTTGAAATTGTGCACAAATGTTCCTCTTAACAACCGGAATTTGTTGTATAAATTTGGTTGGAATGAATAAACAAATTTCGTCCTGGCGGGCTTCCAAAAAAAATTATGTTTCCGATTTGTGTCCAATACAGGTTGATTTTGCAGTCCAAAAAAGAGGCTGCAAAAAGTTTTAGGTTTAAGTTCGATTAACCCATTTTGCACGACGACCCCATGAAGTTTTCTAGAAATTTTATTTGCTTAAACGATTAAAAGGATTTTATTGAAAATTTTGTGTAAGAATTTTAAATATAAAAACCCACAGGGTTAATTTGGTTTTGACCTGTCTACGCGTTTTGCACAATGATTCAATAAAATTTTCTAATTTTTGGTATTAACGCAAGTTAACCTTTATTCCAAAAGCTCATTTAATTAATAATACCAAATTTTTTGGTCTCAAATAGTCTCAAATAGTGCAAAAGCTAAATGAGATAATATTAATAATAATAAAAACGAGTGTGTAGTAGAGTAGACTATGTCAACTCTGCTATACCCGTATGACCGTAACATATACATTATGTCATCCGGTTAATTACTTATGGCAAAATTTTAAACATACAGCTTTATTAAGTGTAGTGGAATACTCATATAAAAGAAGGAGTTGTATGGCAGCTACTCGAACCCTTTGCAATAGACCAAGCTAATTTTGCAGAAACTTTAGCCATTAAACTAAACTATTTTTAGCAAAATTTCCGACACCCAGCTTCATTAGGTAGAGAGTAATGCTCATATAAAATAAAAAGTTGTATGGCAGCTAGTCGAACTCACTGCAGTAGAAGAACCAAATTTTTCAGCAACTTTGGCCATAAAACTAACCTACTTTTGGCAAAATTTCAGACACGCAGCTATAATAGAAGTTGTAGGGCAGCTACCCGAACCCATTGACCAAAATGGCTGGATTTAAATAGCGATTCCGGTTTTTGCATAAAAACGAATTTTTGAAAATTTCATAATTCTAGCTCCTTTGTTTTTTGAGTTATCGTGACGACGGACGGACGGACATACATCGCTAAATCGATTTATTTTTGGATTCTGATCCGATCCATACACTTGAGTCTATATCTACCCCCCTTTTTCTCTGCGTCACAAACGTAATGGCAAATTTATTATACCCTTTGAATATATAGTCCTACGGGTATAATAAAGCTAATAAAGAATCCAAATAATAACATCTTGAAATTTAAATAACATAACATATTCCTGCTCTACATTTTTTCGTAAGTCTTTGTTTTTTATCTACTTTGCAGTTGTTGTTTTTTAAAAAAAGATTTCGGTGTAAAATTGTAGTTTTCTTCAAATAAAATTTCAAAATCAAAAAAAATTCAATTTCGTATATATTATGCTTAAATAAATAGTATTTTAAAACAGTTTTTCCAAGAAAGAAGCCTACATTTCTCTCATAAAATCATAAACAAACGAAGAAGAGCTTAGTAGAACTTGCAGGTAAGTACAAAACAAATTGTAAGTTGAAAAGCAGATTTTTAAACCTTTTCTAAACCATCGACTATATTTTATTCAAACTTTGGCAATTCAGGAAAACTACTATTGCCATAGTATAATGACATACGTAATGGCAAATTTAGTATACCCTTGGAACGTTGCCCCGCTACTCAATGGAGTTTTAATTTAAATTGATGTTATTGAAAAAAGTAAACACAAAAATTACAGATGGTTTACATGTTAATTTTAAAATGTAATAAAGTTGTTTTTTTCAAACGCTTTTTTTATAATTATTCTTGCAATTTTTCAACAAATTTATCAAATTTCACTTAAAACTTTTCATAATTATTAAATAATTATAAAAATAAAAATTTTAATTCAGTTAACATTATTCGCCGGAAGCCCACCATCCTCAACTCTATCGTTAAGGAGCAGCAATTTGTCAAGAAGCACCAAATATAGAAAAATTAGAGATATTCGTTCAAACTGTTTTGCAAACTGTTTATTAAAGTTTCTGTTTCGCAATCGGTTAAAAAAACAGGACAAAATTTTTTTTTAAACATTTCCCTAATTCGAAGAAGTCCTACTTATTTTCAAAAATTAAACGTAATTTACTTTTAAAATTTTGTTTTTCACCAATCGTAGGAATGACAAGTATATAAATGCACGCATATAAAATTTAAAGTCAATTTTTCAAACCGTTTCTGCTTAAGAGTAAAGTAATGAAAAAATCTGCAACAACCTGCTGTGTCGCAATGGGTTAACGGAACTCAAATAACCTGTTTTTGAGACTTTGACCAAGCAATATTTCGCAAATTTGGACGTAATTTACTTACAAATTGTTTTTTGGAAAATTGTCGGGCGGCAAGGGTTAACAAATTCCAAGTCTGTTAATAGAGTGAACACCATTCTGAAAGACAAACACATATACAAAATTTGAAATCAATCGGTTAAACGATTTCAAATTTATAGGAAAATAACAAAAAAAGCTATAAAAGCTGTTGGGCCGCAATGGGTTTGCGGAACTCCACAAATATTTCTTTGAGGATTTCTTTTAAATCAATGCAGTATTTCAAAAAATTGGCGAAAACTTGCTTTTTTACAATTTGCACGCTCTCGGGCAACGCCGGGTGAATTTTTTTTTTTTTTTTTTTTTTATTTTTACGTAGGTTGGAATGGAATCTTCAAAAGACACAATGAGCCCCGTAGCTTGACATTGCGTGTGGGATTCTTACCCACTAAACCACACCTTTCCTCTATTGCGATCTAGTCCGATAGGGCTAATGAGCAATTTTTTTTCTGGCTTTATTTTAGTTTTAAATGTAGATTCCATCCAGCGATGTCTATCTAACTGTTTCTTTCTCTTATTATAGCTACACTAACTCAAAAGGCTTTACTCTTTTGAGTCGTCTGGCTATATTTGTATTATCCAGAAGCTGGACTACCTCGACATTTACATGGTTTTGGAGTCTTTTTTCGTGACTTCTTGCAAAATTTTGGATTTCTTTATCTACAAATTCTATTTGCATATCTCTATGTAGGTCATAGTTTCTGATGAACCAGGGCGCGTTCACAATATTTCTTCGAACTTTATTCTGGAACCTCTGAATAACATCTCTATTACTCTTTTTGCTGCATCCCCATAGCTGGATGCCATATGACCATACTGGTTTCAATATTTGTTTATAGAGCAGAAGTTTGTTTTGTATTGTCAAGGTAGAATGCTTACCTATGAGCCAGTACATTTTTCTATAACGGATTTGTAACTCTTCCTTCTTGTTTTTGATGTGGGCTTTCCAGCGAAGCTTCGCATCTAATGTCATACCAAGATATTTGGCAGTATTTGAATAAGGTATTTCTTGACCATTTATATATACTGGTTTATGGTCAATTTTTTTATTTGTGAAATCCACATGAATTGACTTACCTTCATTTAATTTTAGCCTCCACCTTTTAGTATAATTTTGGATTTTTGTCATAGCTCTCTGCAGTTTTTCTGTAGATTCTTCATTATTTTCTCCGACAGCCAAAACCGCTGTATCATCAGCAAACGTCGCAATTATATTATTTTCAAGTGCAGGAAAATCACAAGTATACAACAGATACAGTATTGGACCGAGTACACTTCCTTGAGGAACTCCAGCACTGATTTCTTTAAGATCGGAATATTCTCCTTCTTGTTTTATGTAGAAGTATCTGTCTGATAGATAGCTTTCTATCATTTCCGAATGCTCTTTTGGAAGGATTGTTCTCAGTTTACAATTCAATCCCTTGTGCCACACCTTATCGAATGCCTGAGTCACATCCAAAAAGATTGCTGAACAGACTTTCTTCTCCTCTAAAGCTTTTTCAATAGTGTTTGTTATTCTGTGTACCTGGTCTATTGTTGCATGTTTTTCTCTAAAGCCGAATTGGTGGTCCGGAATTAGATTCTTCCTTTCAATAATCGGTTTTAGTCTTCTCAAATAAATTTTTTCAAATAGTTTTGACATTATAGGTAGCAATGAGATTGGTCTATAAGACGTTATCTCATTTGGTGGTTTTCCTGCTTTGGGTATCATAATGACCTCGGCCACTTTCCACAATTTCGGCACATATTTCAGCCTGAATGCAGCATTTATAAGATTTGTTATTTTAAATATTGCCTTCTCTGGTAGCTGCTTCAGAATTTGTCCGGTTATTAAATCATATCCCGGAGCTTTTTATACCCTACACCTATAGAATAGGTAAAGGGGTATATTAACTTTGGTATGGTGTTTGTAACCACCTAAAGGAAGCGAGCTAGATATGGAAGTGTATATATATTTGTGATCAGCGTGACCGCCTGAGTCGATATAGCCATGTCCGTCCGTCCGTCCGTCCGTCCGTCCGTCCGTCCGTCCGTCCGTCCGTAGGCACGATAACTCAAAAAATAATGGAGCTATCTTGATGAAATTTTAACTGTAGGTTACTAGGACTGAAAGTACGGCGGGGATTGCATATGGGCGAAATCAGCCCATGGGTTCGGAATCTGGACCTTTTAATCGGTTTCAGGGCTAACGAACAAATATAAAAAATCACGATAACTCAACAAGTCATGACGCTATCTTCATCAAATTTGTGCTGTAGGTTACTAGTAATGAAACTACTTCGGGAATTGCGTAAGGTCGGGATTGGACCATGGGTTCGGAACCTAGAACTTTTTGATCGAATTTTGGCCAAACGAGCATAATTCCGAAACCAATGAAGATAGAACCTCCAAATTTAGTATCAGGGTGTCCCTTCCTATTTCCTAAGTGTCTTTTGAATTTGGGTCCCATTGGAGTAGCGGGTCGGGAACCAGCCACACATTTCCGAAGACCTTAAAGCATATCTTTAAAATTAATAAAGATAACAACTTGAAAAAATGTAGAAGCTTCCAATTTGCCACAAGGGTGTTTTTTACTATCTTTTGTGTGTTCCCCTAATTTGGGATCAATTGGAGTGGTGGTTCTGTACCCCTCTCAGACCTCCCAAGTTTTAAAGGCTTATAATCGAAATTATTAAAAATAATTACTTAAAATTAGGATTGACCGTTCAAATTGTGTACAAGGGTTAACTAGTACTATAAGTACAGCGCGGACTATATAAGGGCGAAATCAGCCCAACGGTTCGAATTCCGGACCTTTTAATCGATGTCAGCGCTAACGAACATATATAAAAAATCACGATAACTCAACAACTAATGAGGCTATCTTCATGAAATTTGTGCTGTAGGTTATTGGTAATGAAACTATGGCAGGGATTACGTACGGTGAGGATTGGACAATGGGTTCGGAACTTAGAACTTTTTGATCGAATTTAGGCCAAACGAGCATAATTCCGAAACCAATGAAGATAGAACCTCCAAATTTGGTATCAGGGTGTCCCTCCTATTGCGTAAGTGTCTTTGAAATTTGGGCCCCATTGGAGTAGTGGGTCTGGGACCAGCTACTCAGTTCTTACGACCTTAAAGCATATTTTCGAAATTAATAGTACTTCTACATTTGTTTAATTTTCGAAATTAAACAAATGTAGAAGTTTCAAATTTGGCCCAGGGTGTTCTTTACTATTTCTTGCGGTCCCCCTAATTTGGGATCAATTGGAGTGGTGGTTCAGAACCTCTCTTGGACCCCCCCCTGTGTAAAAACTTATCATCGAAATTAATAAAACTAGTATCTTAAAATTAAGATAGAACGTTCCAATTGTGTATATGGGCGAAATCGTACCATAATTTCGGGTCCTGGAACCCTTGAAAAGTTCAAGGACTAACAAACATATATCTTAAAAACACCATAACTCAAAAAATAATGCCGGTATTTTGATGAAATTTAACACTAGGTTACTAGTAATGAAAGTACCATGGGAATTAGTTGTGGTCGAGTTTAATTTCGAAGCTAAAGAATATATTGCCTATGTCCTATGTGTCTCCGAAATCTAGACTTAATTGTAGTGGTTCAGCTATGTTCAATGGTACTTGCTGCATTTATGTAAAATTTATTTTTATATTTAAATGAATTATATGAAAAGGTCTAAATTTGTAATTGTATTTTAGAAATACATTTATTGCATATTTTGCGTTTATAAGCTTTTCTATTAGGTATATAAACTAACCATTTAAAATAATTGCAATTTTTAAAAATTTGGATTATTAAATATATTATGCTTTAATTATCTTTTTATCACAAAATTTAATAATTAGAATTTTTTCATTTTGTAATTGAATTGGAATAAATATATTTTCATTTATTTCAAGTTTGTTTGTTTTTTAATATTTTTAAATAGATAAATTAGTAAGAATTTGTAGTATTTTTTAATAGATAGTGTAATTAGAAAATGTTTTTAGTATTATAAAGTTAATTTGGTTAGCTTTGTCTTACGATCAAATTAATAACAGCTTTTATGGTGTGAAAATGACTTATGGATATGTCCTTAAATTTGAACCAAATAGGTGTAGGGTATTTCTAAGTCGGTTGCACCGACTGACTGTTGCTTTACTTGTTTAGATTTAATGTTGTTTTTAATTTCTTTTTTCACTTCAGCTGGATTTGTTAATGCGATTTCCTCTTGCTCTTGAATTTGTTCTACATCTAGATCTTCCTCTTCTTCACCAGTGTTTACTTGAAATATCTTTTCTAGGTGTTCCGCAAATAATTTGGCTTTTTCTTTATTATCTCTCGCCCACTTTCCGTCCAGTTTTCTAATTGGAGGAATAGCTGCAATAGGTTTTTTCAGATTTTTAGCTGCCTTCCAAAGAGAGTAATCAGTACTTTTATCATTTGTTAGCTTTTCCAAATATAAATTTATCGATTTGTTTTTCACTTCCTTAATTCTTCTTCTTAGTTGTTGGGTGAGATTATTCAGCCTAGTTTTATCTTGTGGAGCTCTAGTTTGATGCCATTTTTTCCTTGCTCTGCGTTTTATTGCAATTAGTTCTAAGATTTCGGCTGGATATTTATTTTCTTTTACTCTTTGTTTAATTACTGGAGTATTTTCCCACACTGTAAGTTGTATATCGTTAATGTAGTTTTCCACCTCCGCATCCAATTGTTCTTTGTATTGCAACGGTACAGCTAGTTGTATTTTTTCTTCCAGACACACTTTAAAGCTTTCCCAGTCAGTGTATTTATTGGCGAGAATCGGAATGCTCTGCTTTTCAATAGCGTTTTCACTTACAATTAGCAGAATTGGTGAATGGTCAGAGTCCATTTCCTGCCTATCTTCTATCTGTATGAAATTATTCGAAATGTTTTTAATAATGAAAAAATCTATTAAATCAGGTATTTTATTTGGATCTGTAGGCCAATATGTAGGTTTTCCTGTTGATATGGTTTCACACCCAAATTCGCTTGTTGCTTGGAATAATTCTCTGCCTTTGGTTGTTGTTAGCCGTGATCCCCAGTGTGTATTTTTGGCATTAAAATCACCTCCTATAACAAACTTTTTTCCTAGTTTCTTAAAAAGATCCAAATAATGATGTTTCTTCAGAGAGTACTTAGGTGGACAATATATACTTGCTACTACAATACAGTAGTTTTTGCATTTTACGTTTACGGCCATAGCTTGTATTTCTTCTGTTTCAAATTTGGCTTCTTCAAAATGTTGTATACTTTGTTTTATAATTACTGCACTTCCTCCTCTAGCAGAGTTACCTGGATGTATGCTATGATAAACTTTATAACCATGAAAATTAATATGCGTTTGTTTGTTAAAGTGTGTTTCTGCTATAAGACAAACATCTATATTATTTATGTCAAGGACTGCTTGTAGCTCTTGTTGGTGTTGTAGCAGTCCATTGGCATTCCATGAAAAAATTTTTAGTTCATTCATCTTTTCGATTTCGAAGCAGGTTTTTGGTACTGCCCTCTAGTGCTCCTATTCTACAATCCGTATCGACCATAGAACTTTCTATTTTGGTTACTT
The DNA here is from genome assembly GCA_963082915.1 of Dolichopus griseipennis. Lineage (NCBI taxonomy): Eukaryota > Metazoa > Arthropoda > Insecta > Diptera > Dolichopodidae > Dolichopus > Dolichopus griseipennis. Next base: position 273,870,234 of record OY720441.1, read on the forward strand.
TTTTTAGTATAAGCAGAATGGATTGTTTTAAATCATTTTCTTGTTCGCTATTATTATTAAGTTTTTTACCCGCAACAACTTGGGCATAAGTTTTACTGCTTCTATTTGTCTGGAAATCTTGCTTCACTTGCGACGTTTGCAGATGGTTTCTGATTTGTTTTTTAGCGTATTGTGGAGTATTCCTTTGTTGTGAATTTGGGCTCATATTCTTAAATTTGATTTTTTGCATTTCTTTTGCGATTATGCAGCCTCTATAATTAGCTGGATGTTGATTTCCGCAATGAACACATTTTGGTGGTTCAGTTTTAGGTTTCAAACATTCCCTGGTATGGTGCATACCTGCACATTTTACACATCTTGGGGTTTTTCCACAATATTTTTGTGTGTGACCATATGCCTGGCATGATTTTCATTGTACTACAAGCTTATTTTTTCTTAGAGGCTCGATATTCACAATACATTTTAGAATACTTTTAATCTCGTATATTCTGCTAATATCTTCTTCTGCTTTGAAGGTTAACATAAACATGTTTAATGGTTCTTTATTCTTCCAGCTACGTTTATTTGCAGCTCCTATTATTTTATATTCTCTATTTTCAAGATCTTCAATTATTTCTTCTGTTTTACACGAGTGAGGCAGGTTCTTGACCATAACTCGTATTGGCCTTTGCTGTTTGCTTTCGTATGAGTGCCAACTATATTTGTACTCTGATAGCGCTTTTGTTAAAGTTCTGTAAGCATCTTCATCTAACAAATTGATTTTTATACAATTCTTTCCAAGGAGTTTCATCTCAAACTGTTTTTCTGTTATTACTTTTTTTACTCTCTCGCAGAATTCGTTATAGTTATTAAATTCATCCACAATTATTGGCGGTGGAGATTGTTTTTTCTTAACTTTTTCCGGATCGGTTATTTTTTTTGGCGAAATAACCTTTTTTGGAGTAGTTTCTTTACTTGGAGTGGTTTTATAGTCCATCTTTTTTGCGTTTGGAGGGGTAAGTGAGTCATTTAACTTCCTTTTTTGTTTCTGCTTCACCCTTATCCATTCAGTCTCTTTCGCTAATTCTTCCTCATCTGTAGAGTATACTATTTTTTTACTGTTTTCTGACTTTGATAAGTGTTGAACTTGTGAAGCTTGTAGAACTGTGGTTTCTGCATCTTGTGGTTTCTGCATCTTTAAATAAGTAATTTCATTTTTAAGATCCTGTATTTGTTTTTCCATATTGCTTATCAACATCTTTAGTTGTGTTGTTTCATCGACAGCCTTCTGCCATTTGTTATACAGTGATTGTTCATTTTGGAGTTCTCTAATTGGTGGTGATCTGTTAATTTTTCCGCTCTTCTTAAATGGGTCCGCTATATTGTTTTTTGATTTTTGGGCTACTGGCGACTCGACAGCCTTCTGCCATTTGTTATACAGTGCTTGTTCATTTTGGAGTTCTCTAATCGGTGGTGATCTGTTAATTTTTCCGCTCTTCTTAAACGGGTCCGCTATATTGTTTTTTGATTTTTGGGCCACTGGCGACTCCTCTGACCTTCTTATAAGATCAGCAAAGCCCTCGCCGGCAGCCGTGGCTTCTGCCGACACTTTGGTAGATATCCCTACCGGATTTATTTCTTTATTATCGTTATTCATATTTTCTATTTTATATATTGGTTGCATTTTACCTACTGCCAGGAGTTTAACTGCCGTCCCTCAGGGATCAGACGCAGACCAGAGAGCCGCTCGTTCCGAGTCAGTCGCTTCGGGATTTTTGTTTGAACTTTTAGTCGCCTTTTACGACAAGCAGTTCGTACTGCGGAAGTATTCTATTCCCCTACCGCAGGGGTAGCCGGGTGAATCTGCTAGTTAAGTATAAAAGGGAATAATCCAGTAGTTTTGTTTCCGTCTTCTAACTATTTTAATTGAAGAAGCTAATGATTTACTTACATTTATGCATTCCGTGATTTCATCATAAGAGTAACATATTTGAATTTTTTGCGCAATTAAGTTTTGAAATGCATTCCAGTTAATTTTTTCAATAGTTACTCGTGTCATTTGTTCAAGTGTGATATTGCATTTTTCAATATTTATGTCCATAACTTTGTGGTCACTAATAGGATTATCTGACAATTTGATCGTTATAGTAAACATTTTAAAATTTGCAGTAATGTGATCAAGGATGTTTCCGTGATTACAATCAGATTGGCAACTGCCATTTACGGCTAGACGAGTAATTCCGTTCACAGTGGTATCATTGAATATGTTGAAGTTGTATGATTGAACTATATTAATATATTATGTATTAGCATTTTCATTATTTGATAGGAAACCTTTGTGTACTATGATACAGTTTTTACTAAATGCTAATACATATATTTATATTGTTTTATTTTTACTAAACGCCTTGAGGAGAATACCCACTGAATCGATGTAATCGTTTTTATCATTATCAGTAGCATTGTCATAATATTTAATCGACTTATTTTTTCCCATACAAATATAAACATCCCTTTTTTGGGCAAACTATAGCACCATTTTTAATGAAACAACAACCAAAAGAAAGGTTTCTTTTGTTTTCAAATTACAATAATTTTTTTTAGAATATTGCGTTTTTTTAGGTGAGAATCCGTCTTTGATTTAACGTAAATTTGAATTTAACGGTCACGCGGTTAAAAGTTGAGGCTTATGATTCTAATACTATCATAAATACTATCGCCGACTTTCTGTGTAAATGTAATTCATTTTCGGTTCTAACTCGCAGCTCAATCAAACTATTTATTATAGGCGCCGACTTATGTCTTTCTTTTTTTTGTTTAGTTCAAATGTTCAATGAACAAGGAGATTTAAATTTTTTTTAAATTTTTGTTTTGTTTTTGTTTTTTCTTTATCTTAAAAAGTGAAAAAAAATTAGTTCTGTTCGAAATGAAAGCAATACATTTGGTTTATACAATAGTTTTCATTTATAACGAACTCGGTTCAACTTTAGGTATAAGAAACTTTACAATTTTTGCCAATGAATTAAATTTAACCTAAAATTGTAAGTTTTTTATTACATTCATATTTTTTTTTACATAAACTTATTATATCTAATAATATTGCTTGGTGATAAATTTAGTATTTTTTTATTTATTTTTGAATATAAAAAAAATCATGATAACGCATCAAAAATACAAAAAAAAATTTTCATTAAAAGAAAAAAGAGTCTACATAAGCTTGAAGCTGCAACATCATATAAAATTCCAGCAAATGAGTTCGAAGCGTCTGCTTAAAAATTAGCATATTCTGCAATGTTTAAGTCTTATACTAATTTTTCAAAATTCACAGAATTCTTTTAAAACAACATTCGTTTATTACGACGCATATTTTCTGTCCCTTCATGGTCGTTATAAGCGAGCTCTACTGTATGTATTTTGTTGAAATTGCTAAAAAATATTATTTTTCTACTTATATTATTTTTCTTTTGTTGCTTTTCGTTAAATTATAAATTTTATAATAATAAAATAACCGACTTTTGAAATATACTCTGTAGTTGCTATTACGTTTGAGAGATGTATAACAAAAGTTGTTATAAAATATGTTTGCAAATAATTAAAAACGACAAATTTTTCTTAAAATAATTTGTAATTAAAATGATTTGTTCCTTAGGGCCTAATCAAAATGAACGCGTATGATGTATAATTTCTGACAAAAAATTTTGAAATAAAAAGTTAGGTACATGAGTTTATATAAGAGCACACGAAATATGCGGCGTACAGTACCTCGGATTTTTAGAAAGTGACAAAGCGTATAAAAATATTTTTATTGTTTTTTCTTATGCTGCTAAGATAATGTTTTAAAACAAAAATAGAAAATTTTAATAACATAATATTTTTTTAAAATATTTGGTTTTTAAAAAATACCTTATATTCACAATTATTGAAAATACCTATAATATGTTTCATAACCTTCAGTAATTCATAAAGAAACATACGGAAGCAAAAACAAAAAAAAAAACACTTTCTTAAATAAATATTTTGTAATTTAAATGTTTTGTAACTTAGGGCCCAACCTAAATCAACGCGAACGGCGGAAAATTTCTGTCAAAAAATTTTGAATTAAGTAGTTATGTAAATAAATTTACATGAAAGCAACCCAAATACGCGTAACGCGAGGTACTGTACCTCGGATTTTTAAATTTTAAATATTTATAAATAGTATAAAAATATTGTTTTCGGTTTTTCTTATATTTTTAAATGTTTATTTTTAAATTGTACGTTGTATGTTTTGATTAAGGTTAAGTCCTAATAATTAAAAATTTTTATTTTACATTTTAAACATCGAATAATGTTTTCATGATAAAAATCTTTTTTTAGTTTTACTTTGAGGCGTTTTTTTTTTTTAAATCAGAGCAGAAATCTGAGCACGCTCTAAACGACATGAGGACGTTCAGAGCATGAACAGAGTACGCTCAGAGCGTTCAGATTTAATAAAAAAACACAAAAAATTAAATTAAATTAAAACATTTTGACTTTTATTTTACAACTAAAATCTTAAACAAACGTCAAAATGTCTTTAAAAAAAACATGAATCACACGCTCTGAACTCTCAGATCTAAAAAAACACGATTTTTTTTTTTGACAATCCGTGTTCTGCTCAGATTTAAAAAAAAAAACGCTTATGCGAATGATATATGCTGTAGGAGTAGTTTGTAATTGGAACGCTAATTTTTTTTTCAGGAATAGATAATTGTTAGGGTAATTGTCATTTTAAAACTATCTGTCATATGAGAAGTTTATCAATTTTAATATATTTAAATATTGAAAATAAAGTTTGAATGCATAGGTATATATAAAAATAATATTTTTTAAAATGGAAGAAGAAAGTGCTGATTGGTTTTCTAATAAAAAATATGATTTAACATAACCTATTCAAATGAAAATCCATCTATTATGAGAAAATTTAAATTAAAGTTATCAGCCGAAAATTACCTCCTTCTATTATCTACTCTTTCTCAAAGCCTGGTTCAGTTGGGAGTAGCTGTCAGTAGCAAAGAATAGTTTAATCCTCATTAAAGAATGCTAGCATCGAAATATGCTCAGTAGAATAGTGTCATATGCCTGTTTTCCGTTAGCTCAGAGCTAAAAAAAATTTTTTTGACAGTTCATGCTCTACTCAGATTTAAAAAATTCCTATAAAGGAACTGAAGCATGTATTCATACAGTTTTTAATTAGGAAACAGAATACATACGGAGCGGATACAAAATAATTCAAATCGTACTAAAATGTTTAGTTTTCTATATGACGGACAGCATTAACTCGAATTTTGGCTACTTGACTTCAGTAAATATATGTATATGTTTAGAAATATAATCAATTTCTCAAAACATTATATATCAGAACAATATTTATATTTAGAATTTAAATCGCTTTTTAGCACATTTTCAAAAAAATTTGTAAAAATGTACCTATATAGCTTCACTCTGTCCGTCCGTTTGTCCGTCTGTCCGTCTGTCCGTATGTTTACAAAAACTTTTACATCGTTTGAAATAGAAAAAAGAAATTTTAACCAAGAGTAGGAATTACAAAAAAAATAATTTCGTAGAAGAATTTTTTTCTGTAGCCCCACCCGTTACGGAGCTGCAGCCCCCCAAAGTTGGGAAAAGCCCTATATTCAAATTGTTATAACAAGAGTTCTATTAGGTGAATTTTCAATTTGAAAACGGCAAAAGATATCTGGTTTTATAAAATTTATATATTTTTAAAAAACAAATGTTTAGGGTTGCCATACGGTACTAAAATTTACAATTATGCAAATCACCGCTCTAGAAGTAGTAAAAAACTATAACTATCTTGGACTAATTTTAGATAATAAATTAAAATGGTATGATCATATTGATCATATTGTCAAAAAAACAACCCCATATATTTTTATTCTACGACGTCTGAGAAATTTCTTTTCAAAAGACGTATTATACATAATTTTTTCTTCATATGTTTTGTCAAATATTACCTATCTCAATCCAATATGGTCTGGAGCTCCTCAAATTGCATTAAATAAAGTAAACATTCTCCATAAGAAAGCTATTAAAGTAATTCACTTTCATTCTAATCTTTTTCCATCAAGATTGTTGTATACAGGTAGGTTCTTAAGTTTTGATAACATTTGCACACGTGAGTTATATATTATTGCTTTTAAAATTATTAACAATTTCATTAAACATAATTTTCTATTAAATAGAATGATTGATATACATAACCATAACACCCGAAACAAGTCAAATTTTTATCTCACTCTTTTCAAAACCGATAGGCAAAAAAATAACTGCCTTTATAATTGCCTAAAATTATACAATGAATTACCCAATGAATATAAATTATATTACTAATTTATAGAATTTAAAAGAAAAATAACAGAATTTATAATTGAAAGACACGTAAGTAATTAATTGAATTATGTAAATTTTAATTTGTCTAATTAAATATAAAATAATGAATCGATTTTTAAATAAAAAAAAATATAGGTATTGATTTTTAAAATATGTAAAATTGGCCTTTAAAAAAAAAAAAAAAGAGTAAATTGTTTTTTGATTTTTTATTTCATTCTATTTTGGTATAATCTTTTTTTATTATTGTTGTTTTTTTTTTTTTATGATTACGTTGAATTGTAATAATTATACTAAGAAAACAATGTGACCAAAAGGCTAAGGCTAGGGTCTTTAGAAAACAAATTATAATACACAATAAAATTATTTTTGTAAAATAAAAACTGCTGAATTAAATAAATAAAGAAAAAAAAAAAAAAAAAACTCAATTGCAAAATTTTTGGCTACACATATCTTCTAAACAGACTAAGCTAGGGTCTTGAACTTTTGGGAGTAGTTAGATCTTCAGAAATAAGTAGAAGTCGGTTAACAAATTTTTTTTGTCACGTCCCCTGTTTTGCAGCTATAAGGGCCCGAAAATTGATATTTTGCTATTTTTAAACACCTGTAACTTGAGTACCTGTTGGAATTTTTTTTTGTGAATTACAAAATTGAAAGCTCTTTAATTATATTTCAACATGTGTCAAAGGTTTTTCTTAATTTTGAAGGGTGACAAAGCTACAGCTCCCGCAAATTCCAAAAAAGCCCTATATTTAAATTGGTATAATAAGAGTTCTGTTAGGTTTATTTTCAATCTAAAAACGGTAGAAGAGAGCTGCTTTCTTAGGCTTTACAAAAATACATCACTAAAATGTACAAAGTTGCCCTACGGTACTAAAATTTACCATTACGCAAAACTAAATTTTTGCAAAATTTTTGGCCCCACATATCTTCTAAACGGTTTAAGCTAGGGTCTTGAAATTTTAGGAGAAGTTAGATCCTTAGAAATTAGTAGTATTCAGTTAACAAAATTTTTTTGTCACGTCCCCTGTTTAGCAGCTATAAGGGCTCGAAAATAGAAATTTTGCTATTTTTAAACACCTGTAACTTGAATACATGTCCAAATTTTTTTTTGGTGATATACAAAATTTAAAGCTCTATAATTATGTTTCAACATGTGTCAAAGGTTTTTCTTAATTTTAAAGGATGGCGAAGCTACAGCCCCTGCAAATTCCAAAAAAGCCCTATATTTAAATTGATATAACAAGAGTTCTGTTAGATTTATTTTCAATCGAAAAACGGTAGAAGAGGCTGCTTTTATAGACTTTACAAAAATACTTCACTAAAATGTTTAGGGTTGCCATACGGTACTAAAATTTACCATTGTGCAAAGCTCAATTTTTGCGAAATTTTTGGCCCCACATATCTTCTAAACGGTTAAAGCTAGGGTCTTGAAATTTTGGGAGAAGTTAGAGCTATTTAGGAGCTATAAGGGCTCGAAAATAGAAATTTTGCTATTTTTAAACACCTGTAACGTGAATACCTGTTCAAATTTTTTTTTTGTTAATATACAAAATTTGAAGATCAAACATTATACTTTAACATATGTTAAAAGATTTTCTTAAATTTAAAAGCGGTTCTTTAAATTGAAGAAAGTGTCTCTCAGTTATAAAAAAAAAAGAATTCATAATTTAATTCCTTGAACCTAAAAAAGTTGGGGGAAGGGGAGTAGTGAGGATTTGATCTTTGAGAAATTGGGCAACCTTCCCCTATTGAGGGACTATTAGGACTTAAAAATTAAAAAATTTACTGTTTCTATAAGTAAGTAGTAACTTAGTCACCAACGTATATATTTCGTTAATTAAACGTTAACATTTAAGTTTCAACATTATATTCCGATAAAATACTCAGTATGAAACACAATATTATTTTGAAAATGTGCTTTTTTAAAAACCCTTAGTTGTAGTTCTGCTACTGGTTGTTTCTGGATATTCTGGATGCTTTTCTGATGTTGCTTTACGGCAACCACTTTTTAAAAAAAAATTTTATAATATTTTTGTTTATGGTTTTTTGCACTTGAAAACAGTTTTTTTTTTCACAACCAAGTTTTCACTAGAACAGTTTTAAGGTAATTTTTTGAAAAAAATTTATTATGATAAAATTTTATGATAAATGTTATTTTTTTTATTATAAAAACTTGTCTCTACACATGGAAATTTTTTAATAGTTCTCACAATATTAATTTTTATACCCTTAATAATTGCAAAGTTTTTTTTTTTTTTTTTTTTTTAAACTATTTAATTTTTATTTAATTATAATAGTTTTTTGTTCACTAGACCCGTTGGGTGCCAGTTAATTTACCTTGGGTATACGAAGAAATATGGCATGATCACAAGTTAAAAATAATAAGATAAGTGGTTCTTTTGAGAATCTACTTTATTCTGCCTTTAAAAGCTAATTTACAGGTTATTTTTAGTAATTTAATGATGTAGTTTATATGGTTTGTATTTTTAATGTTTTCTAAATATGGCAATGATAACTTTTCTTGATGGTTGACGTGTGCTAGAGTTAAGAGTTTTGGTGGATGTATTTCTGAATGAATATCTATATTGTTCGATTTTTTCTTGTAGTACGTTGTTTCCTTAAATTGTATTGATTGTTCGAATACTAATAAAAAGGTTCCCTATACCGTTAGTTGATGTTGATCGAATAGAGTTGTGTTGGGAATATCATTGAGGATAATTAGACCTTCTTCAATTTATTGTACTTTGGGTATTTCATGTGAAGATTCTGTTGAACAAGTAGCTTTATTATTATTTAATATTTGCGTGACGCATTTAGGAGAAGTTGGTTTGCAAATTGAGGGTGAGCATTCAGTTAGTGACTGGTAGTATTTTCCACATTTTGCTGCGATTTTGGTCTCTAAGGTTAAAATTTTATTGTGTTGAATTACGGGGTAGATTGTTATGAAATCACAAAAATTTTTTCTTTTCAGAATTTTTAAAATATTTATTCACTATATTTTAAAAATTCTGAAATTTGGCATTTTGTAATATTTTTATTTTACAAAAAAAATAATTGTAAAATTAGCATTTTGTAATATTTTTATTTTAGTAACGGTAAATAAGTTGTTGATACTCATAGGAAAATTGTCAAGATTGATTATTTTTTTTTAATTCGATATCATCCAAAAGAAGAGGGTTTATTATATTATTTCTTGCCAGTACTATTGATAATGAAAAATTATTTAAATGATTTATAATATGGTTGTTTCGGTTTATTAAAAATTGTAAAATTAGTCACCTTGTTTTTCTTGTAAGTAATAATTTCTATTCTTTTGTAAATCGTTCATCTTTTTTTTTTTGTAATTTGGTTTACTCTGTCTTGTAGTATCGTATTAATTTCAGTCTGTCTGTTATTATTTTCTATTAGTGATTAAATTCAGTTGTTTGTCCAGTGTATTATAGTATTCTGGAGTGGACAGTTTTCCTTGTCGAAGTATGCTAAGTTCGCTTTCCAGAACGTGCAATGGTCTTTTGTCAGAGTAACTTTGGTCGAGCCGAGCGATAATTGCTTTAAAATTAAGAACCGTATTGAATGAAGCAAGTGTGGCATTTGCTGAATTTGTTATTTTGTTACGCAAAATACCGTTTGTAATATAGTATGTTTCGGATCCCGGAGTATGGTAATTTATGGCAAACTGTGCAGCTGTTCTCCATGCTAGATAAGCTGCTGGATCGCCAGTGAAGTCTGGTAAGGATTTTACAAGATCAAGTCTAATATGTGCTTCCCTAGTCTAGTACCAGCTACTATGGAAACTTGTTGGAGCACTTCTAGCGTTTGGGGTTGTAGGCCACGAATATACGAAGCTAGGGTTTCGATTTGTGTCGACAAGTCACTTTTAGTCCGTTCTATTATTGCAGTAACAAAAGCTTGAACCTGTTCTTGGATGACAGCCATAATTATCACAAGATTATTGGTTCAATTTAAAATTTATTTTTCTCACGATAGTAATGACAAGATTACAATAAACTATTTTTTTATTTTTTTTTTTTTTTTTAAAAAAATTTTACTTTATAGTCAAAAAATTAATTTTTTTTTTACATAGTGATTATAACAAATTTATTTAGTTTTTTTCTTTAATTTTAAAATTTTTTCTTACAATTTTTATACGATTAATTGACCTGGGTTAACTTATATAACAAAAGTGTTTCTTCCTGTATCAACTATGCTTATATCAATCCTAATACCAATAATGATAATAATAATTCTAAGTTTAAAAACAATAATAACAATAATGATAGTAATAGTTCTGATAATATTAGTAATAATATTGCTGATAAAAACAAAAATAATGATAGTATTAGTGTTAAAATTAATAATGGTAATGAAATTAGTAATAGTCCAAAAAAAACTGTTATAATAGTAATTCTGCTAGTATGATAGATATTAAAGATAAAAATAAAAATAGTGCTGAAAATTCGAGTAGCTACAGTATAAAAAAAACTATAATATATTATCTAAAACAAACAAGAAACAAGTCATGAAAAAAATCAAGGGTTTTTAAAAAAGCACATTTTCAAAATATTATAGTGTTTCATACTAAGCATTTTTTTGGAATATAATGTTGAAGCTTCAATATTAACGTTTAATTTAGGAAGTATATACGTCAGTGACTAAGTTACTGCTTACTTATAAAAACAGTAAATTTTTAATTTTTAAGCCCTATTAGCCCCTCTATGGGGAAGGTTGCTAAATTTCTCAAGGATATAATCCTCACTACTCCCCTTCCCACAAACTTTTTTAGGTTCAAGGAATTAAATTGTGAATTCCACTAAAATTTGGAATTTTACTTAGAATTTTACTATTTAAGCAAAAATGATTAAAACTGAGAGACACTTTCTTCAATTTAAAGAACCCCTTTTAAATTTAAAAAAATCTTTTAACATATGTTAAAATATAATGTTGGACCTTTAAATTTTGTATATTAAGGAAAAAATATTTAAACAGGTATTCAAGTTACAGGTGTTTAAAAATAGCAAAATTTAAATTTTCGGGCCCTTATAGCTCCTGAACATGGGCCTTGGCAAAAAAATTTTGTTAATCGACTCCTAATAATTTCTGAAGATCTAACTTCTCCCTAGCTTGAACCGTTCAGAAGATATGTCTAGCCAAAAATTTTGCAAAAATTGAGTTTTGCGTAATGTTAAATTTTAGTACCGTATGGCAACTCTAAACATTTGCCTTTGTAAAATTTATAAAGTTTATAAAGCCAGCTATTATTTACCGTTTTCAGATTGAAAATACATTTTGCAGAACTCTTGTTATAACAATTTAAATATAGGGCTTTTTCCAACTTTAGGGGCCTGTAGCCCCATAACAGGTGGGGCTACAGAAAAAAATTTTTCTACGAAATTATTTTTTTTGCAATACCTACCCATGGTTAAAATTTCTTTATTCTATTTCAAACGGTAAAAGTTTTTGTAAACATACGGACGGACAGAGTGAAGCTATATAGGCACATTTTTACAAAATTTTTTGAAAATATGCTAAAAACACGTAAGTTTACTTTCTTACATGCCTAAATTTTGGGAAAAGAAAAAAGAGAATATTAATTAATGACAAGCAAATAAATAGACGTAATACTATAATGATAATGATAATGATAAAAATAATGTTAAGAATAATGATAATAGCAATAGTAATAGTGCTGGTCATAATAATAATAGCAAAATTGATAAACATAATAACAATAACAAAGACATTAATAGTAATATTAATAATAATTATGATAATAGTAGGGATGAATTCTGTAATAATAAAGATGGAATTAAGAATAGTAATGAAATCTAGGCGTTAGCGATAGTGCCAATAAAGTGGAATTAGCTTCTAAATACTATAACTGGATTAAAGGAGAAACACTGTATCAGCAAAACGAAAAAATGGAAAATGATTCTTATAGTACTAAAAATCTACAACTTGTAAACAAGAGGTTTTTAAATCCAATGGAAACTCCAATTGTTAAATTAACAAAAAAGGCAGTGGAAAATGGAGATAGTATATATTATGTATTATCACGATTACGAGACGACAGAATATAATATAACGTTAGATTATTTTTGTCTTTTTTGCACGATCAAGAGGATATTTGTTATGAAGGAATAAGGAAAACAAATATGAAATTATTGGTCGATATTGAAGGATAGCCAATTATCAGGAATTACTTGAATTATATTATAAATTCCATGAAAGTAGGGGAATCACCAACAAAGAAGTATAATAAGACTTAGCAGCATATAGGCAACATACATATAATAAATACAGAGAACATATACAAACAATTTGGAATTCCACGCAAAATTATTTAGTTGGTAGACTGTAATGGCAGTCCATTCCACAAATACTTTAGAAACGGGTAATTTAAAAATTTTGTATCCAAATATATGCAGGTTAAGAAATAAAATTTATGAATTAGAAACATTAATGTAAAGAAATTGATATTGTGATTCTAACAGAAGTATGGATAAACAGCAATGCAATCAACACTTATAAATTCCAAACTATAGGGCAGTTTTCAATTTTAGAGATGGGAAAAAAGGTGGTGGAACTGTAATCTTTATAAAAAATTATATAAATTTTACTGAAGTACTCGTATTACGACGAAAAATATAATTTTAGTGGAATTGAAATTCAGAATTCTGCTCCAGCATATATATAGAATATATATAGAATAACACATTTATAAAATATTTAGAAAATAGATTAAAAAATAAAACAAATTACATACTTTTTGCTGATACTAATTGAAATTTATTGAATAATTCTAATACCATAATTAAGTATAAAGATATGATAGCAACAGCTGGTTATAGTGTAATATACAAAACACAAAATGCAACAAACACAGTACAGCTCAACCAATACCTTACAGCTCATTCCAATACCTTAATTGATCACATTTTACGAATTCAAATGGTAAATATGATATTAATTTAACAATAGAAAGTAACAGTCTATCCGATCACCAATTGGCCATAGTATCACTAAAAGCAATAAGTATTATCAAAATACCAATGAAGAAGCACACTATTAGTAAAATTGATTATAACCAGATGTCTCAAATTGTAAATAATAAAGTAGAAAACACTAACGTATTTGAAATATACACGTTAACAAAAATAATATAAGAAGCCGAAGTTTTATCTACAAATTCAATTTCGATTAGAACTAAGAATAATACATGGATAACACCGTCAATATATAAAGAATTAGAAAATCACTATACGATAGCCATAAAAGAGATCCAAATAACAGAAATAAAAAGATAAAATATACTCTATGTAAGAAAAAGGTCGATTAACAAATAAAAGAGGCTAAAAAAATCATATTAATAAAAGCATTGAAAATGATGGGAGTGACTCTAGAAAATTATTGAAAGTGTTAAATAATACTATAAGGAATACCTATAAGGATATTTCAGAACATACACCAAGCATTGTAAAAAAAGTGGGGAAAGGACAAAGGATGAAAACGAAACGGCAAAGACGTTACATAATTTTTTTAATAAAGTAGGAGAGTCCAATATAAAAGAAATAAAAAAAAATAATATTGTAACTATAGAACACATAAGAAATAATAAAAAATTATTTCTTAAACCTGTTACTGAAACGGAGATTTATCAAATTAGTATGAAGTTAAACAGAAATACAGCCCCAGGATTACATAAAATAACGGTAAAGGATTTACAAGAATTAGTTAATATTATCCAAAAAATATTGGCATTAAAAATAATAAATAAATGCCTTGAAGAATAAGTATTCCCTGATTCATTAAAAAAAGCGTACATAGTGCCAATTCATAAAAAATGATGTAAAGATGAATGTGGTAATTATAGACCAGTTCCATCCTGAACTCAATATCCAAAGTTTACGAAAAAGTAATTAATATAAGGATAAAAAATTTTATTTGAAAAACGATTGGTTTTGATCCAAATCAATATGGGTTTCAATATAGAACAGCGGTATAAAATCCACATATAACAGCTACGTTAGAAGATATTTATGATGTACTTAAGGAAGGATATTTCTTCGGTGCAGTATTTATTGTTCTTACGAAAACTTTTGACGTAGTAAATCATCGTAGACTGATTAATTTTTTAGACATATTGGGTATAAGAGGTACTAGTAATCTTTTATTAAGCAGTTACTTAACAAATATAACTCAGTGTGTTAAAGTGAACGAAGTGCTTAGCGATGAACTTATTATAAAAATAGGTGTACCACAAGGCACACTGCTAGGACCGTTGTTATATCTTTTATATATAACTAGCTATATTTATGATATGACTTGTTTTACGGTCCAATCAATAAGTATTAATATTATAATTAAAATATGTTTATATTTATATAATTATGTACGATACTTAAATTGTGTTCACTGCCTTTTAAAGGTACTTGCTGCATGTGTGTAATATTTATCTTTATATTTAAATAAATTATATAAAAGTACTAAATTTGCCATTGTATTTTAGAAATATTTATATTGCATAGTTTCCATTTAAAAGCCTTTCAAATAAGTACATATACTAGGAAATTAAATTATTTTTAATTTTAAAAATTTGAGTTACTAAATTAATCAAAGCGTTAATGTTTTTAGATAATATTAAAAACTCTCAAATCAAATAAAGCAAATAAATATCTTTAAGTTTTAACGAGAATTAGTGGCACAGATAACAGGAGAATTATGAATGTAATTCTAATTTATAACATAACTTTTTAATTCTAATTTATAACATACTTTAGATAGATTAACTTGTATTATAATTTAGTTATTTCATTAATTCAATATTGATTGTGAATAACAGTGAAATCGATAGAAAAATTAAGAACACATGTTAATGATAATCGAAATATAATGTGAGAACTTCAATAATATCGATTCCTTTTAGAAGGTACAGTATTTCTTTAATTTTTATGTCCAAATAGACTTTCAAAAGGGAAGGGTTCCAAATTTTTACTAAACAAACTTATGGTGATTCTCGAGGATCTAATCCCGCATCTCGGGTATTTAAGTTACATATTATGTTAAAAAACAGCAAAATTTAAATTTTCGAACCCCTTACAGTTTTTACACATTGACTTAACAAAACCGACTTTTCTTAATCGAATCTTAGAATCATTTGACAACTTTATATATTTGAACGAAATATTTATAAAAAACCTATAAAAGCAACACTTTTATACCGTTTCAGATAAAAACGAGGAAGATTATAGTTGCCCATGTCAACTTTTAGATACCCGTGCGTGTATTAAATAAATAAGAATTTCATATATTGCAATTGAACTGTTTGACAGAAAATTCAAAATATTTGTTTTTTTATATTTAATTACAAAAAAAAATTAATAAAAAAAAAAACGCATTAAGAAAAAAATATGAATTTAAAAAAAAAATATGCTCTAAACGAGATTCGAACCCACACTTTTCAATTAAAAGGTCGACGTCCTAACCACTAAGCCATAAATTTTTTGTTCATCTCAATTTTTTTTAAAATTATTATAGTTGCATTGGTATCAATTGTTTGTTTTGAATAACTGTTTTCAATTTTTTTAAAAATGTATTAAAAAACAATAAATAATTTATAAATGAGAGTGTTAAGATAAATTTAAAAAAAAAAAAAAATTTTGCCCCAGCCAGGAATCGAACCTAAACGTTTTAACTACTAGTCCCATGTCCTAACCACTACACCACAGAGAACAATGAATAATTTGCTTACAAAACGAGTTTTTATTTATCTCATTTTTTTTTTAAGTAATTGTAGTTGCTATGGTATCAATTGTTTGTTTTAAATAACAGTTTTTAAATAGTTGTAGTTGCTATGGTATCAATTGTTTGTTTTAAATAACAGTTTTGAATTTTTTTATAGAAATATTAAAAAAAATTATTAATTTTTAAATAAATGAGCGTTTTTTGTAAAATTTTCTATAAAATAAAATTTTTCATACATAAAATAAATACATATATTTTATTAAAAAGAAAATAGATAACAAAAAATTAATTAAAAAAAAAAAAAAATTTTTCCTTAGCCTGAATTCGAACCGAGACATTTTGGCTTCAAGTAACATGTCCTAACCACTACACCATGAATCGATTAATAATTTAACTACATTTTGTTTGTTTTTATATTTGGTTTCTATTTAGTTATTAATTTTGAAAATATTCATATAATTTCGAAAAATTTGTATGGCAGCTACCCGAAGCCTTTCTCCGATTTTAACCAAAAACAATAGGGAACCTACAAATTGTCTAAAAATTACTTTGTGAAAGTTTCAGAACTCTAGCTCTTATAGTTTTTGAGTTATCATTCTGACGGACGGACGGACGGACGGATACACATAGCTAGATCGATTTACTTTTCGATGCTGATTCGATACGTACCCTTGACACTATATCTAGCTCGTATATTTCGATGTATATTTTCGAAGTTCATATATGTATGCACGGGTATAAATATACCTTACCTAATTCTTGTTATATATCTCGTCGATGGCGCAGTAATTGAAGTAGTTTCATGCGAAAGGTCATGGGGTTCGATCCCTCGCTGGGCAGACCCAATAATTAGTATAATTAGTATAGTAAAAATAACATATAAATTATGATTAAATAACTAATAGTCTAAATAGAAAATAATAATTAATAACAAATAAAAAATATAAATATTACCAATAATCGTGTTCCTAAAATAGCATATAGCTTAATATTAAATAATTAATAACATTATCTAAATAAATATATGCACATGTCAAAATGACACCATTGACATTTGCATATGCGTGCAATATTCAATGTCAGAGATAAAAACAAATGACATCGTCTCCCTATTAGGCATTATGTAGGAAAAACAAAATAGGCAACTTCTACAGTAGGTTAATCTCCTGCTTAGAAAGACTTAACGGATTAAAGAAACTAAAATTAGACAAATGTTACCTTGCCTAATTAGACAATTAGACAAAAACACGGCAACAACCTTCGGCGCTCGAACAATGACTAGAATTGCACAATGGAATGTCCAAACAATGCGAGAAACATCAAAACTTGCCCAAATATAAAAACAAATGGCAGATTATAGAGTTCAAATTATGGGTTTAAGTGAAATTAGATAAAACGGGAATGGCGAAATCACCACGGCTAATGGAAATACTCTGTTGTATAGCGGTAAAGAAATAGGTGGAGCAAACGGGGTGAGAATAATAATATCTAGAAAGCTTCGTAACTCCCTGCATAGCTGGAAAGCCGTATCAGATAGGTTTATTACAGCCCGTTTCAGATGTAAAATTAGAAATATCTCCCTAGTACAATGTTATGCACCAACAGAAGATGCCGAAGATATAGCGAAAGACGAGTTCTAAGAACAGCTCACCCATATTCTCAACACTATCCGGAGAGGAAATATCATGATTGTAATGGGCGACTTAAATGCGAAAGTAGAATCTCTAAATACTGGATTAGAGAACATTATGGGAAAACATGGATGCGGAACAAAGAACAAAAACGGAGAAAGACTTATTGAAACCTGTCAAACATTTCAACTGACCATTGGCGGCACCATCTTCCTCCATAAGGAAATTCACAAGTATGCGTGGACCTCACCGTATGGGAAAATACATAACCAAATAGACCACATATGTATTAGCAGTAGATGGAGAAGTTCAATGCTAGATATGCGAAATTAAAGGGGGAGCCCAAAGATAGCGACCACGAACTAATCATAAGCGACATGAGATTGAAATTGAAGTTCATCAAAAAGAGCCATGACAGGAAAAACAATTAGATTTCCGAAAACTCCAACATCCATACACCAAAAGCAGTATGATAACAACAATTCGGAAAAGATGCCTAAACAACGAGCAAAACTGGAATCAAGTTAGCAAAGCCGTCTATGAGATTGCGAAAAACAAACTAGGCGCAAAGAATAGAGAATAAACGTCATGAATATCAGAAAGCACATGGAAACTCATATCACAGAGGCAAGAGGCAAAGAAAAAGCTAGAAAGTAAAGTTGTCACCAAGGAGGAATACAAAGCGCTAGCAAAGAAAGTAAAACAAGCCTCCAGAAGAGACAAAAGAAAATTCCTTGAGAAGCTAGCCTCAGATGCAGAAACAGCTGCTGGACAAAACGATGCAAGGAAACTCCATCAAATTGTGAACAAGCTCACCAACAAAACAAGCACACCACCAATTCCCATTAAAGATAAAAATGGCACAGAAATTACTAACGGCCAAGAACAAACGAAAAGATGGAGAGAACATTTCCAATAAATAAGCAACAGTGAAATAAACCAAACAGAAGATATATCACTAGCGGAAAGCAATACAAACAATCTGCGTATTAGCACTTCCACACCAACTATGACTGAGATCAAAGAAGCCATCACCAAGTTGAAAAGAAACAAAGCGGCTGGGTCTGATGGTATTCCGGCACAAATTCTACAAGCCTGCCAAAATACCTCAGCTGAACTTCTGAGATCTCACATCACAAAGGCATGAGAAAACGAAGAGCTACCTCCATCTTGGAAAAAGGGTACAAGAGTCAATCTACCGAAGAAAGGCGATCTCAAAGATTGCAACAACTGGCGTGGTGTCACTCTCCTCAACACAGTGTACAAAATCATAGCAACTATATACAAGGCAGAATCCAAGAAAAAATCGAACCAGAGTTACGCGACGAACAAGCAGGCTTCCGCCCCCACAGGAGTTGTGTAGACCAATCAAATAAAACAAGAATCATCATCGAGCAATCGGACTCCCCTCTGCCTGCTATTCGTGGACTTTAAGAAAACCTTCGACACTGTAAAAAGAGTTGCCATATGGAAGCATTAAAAGTGAAAGGTGTACCATGCAAGATAATTCGGATCATAAAAGAGCTGTACGAAAACTCTGAACTAGCGGTCACTCACAACGGAAACATCAGTGAGCCCTTCCAAACTATCATCGACGTCAAACAGGGATGTCCACTATAACCATTACTATTCACAATTTTCCTTGATAACATAATGTCCAAAGTCTGTAAGCAAAAAAGAGGCATTTCATGGAGCTTCACTGGCCCCTTAGAAGTTTTAGACTATGCAGATGACATAGTACTTCTAGCACACAAGGTCAGCGATATGCAGTCCAAACTGGAATAATTGGAAAGTCTAGCACTTAACGCAAGCCTTGAAATTAACATCAGTAAAACTAAGGCGATGAAAATCAACAGCACCAACAACCAAACCGTCATGCTGAAAACGCAACCAGTCGAATATGTTAACCAGTTCAACTATCTCGGTAGCATAACGACTACTGATGGTGGTGCGGAGGCAGATGTGAACAACAGACTTAGCAAAGCAAGGGCATCATTTGGGCGGTTGCACCTAGTATGGAAGAGCACCCAAATCTCCAAGAAAACAAAAGTAAATATCTTCAATTCTTGCGAAGACACTGTACTAATGTATGGAAGTGAAACATGGGTGATATCCAACAACATCGCCCAGAAGATACATGTCTTCACTAACTGCTTTCTACGCATAATCTGCAGAATATTCTGACCTAGCAGAATAAGCAACGAAGACCTATGGAGACTTACAGGAGAGGAACCCATAATGAGGCAATTAAGAAAGAAGAAATGGAGGTGGATAGGCCACACGCTGAGGAAAAATCAGAACAACATAAGCCGTATGGCCTTGGAGTGGAACCCCCAAGGAAGCAGAAGACGCGGGCGTCTAAATAACACCTGGAGGCGCACCATATTAATTGAGCAGAAACCTCACTTGGGAGAATGCAAAAACAGCAGCAGGAAACCGGGTGAGATGGCGATGTCAAATGGAAGCACGGAGTGAAAGGACAAAAAAAAAAACAAAATTCTTGTTATAACAATTTAAATATAGAGATTTTTCGAAACCTGTGGGGGCTATAGCTTCGTTACTCCTAATAGAGAAAAAACTGGTGTACTAATATAAGGTGGTGTATGTTAATCCTAGGAATTGTCCTTTAAAAAATTTATAGAGTAAATAAAAGCAGCTTTTACTTTATAACAATTTAAATACAGGGTTTTTCCACTGTGAAGAGTTTTTGTTCCGTAACGGGCGGGGCTCCAGAAAAAGATCTTCTTTAAAAATATTTTTTTATAATACCTACCCGTAGTTAAAATTTCTTTTCTTTATTAAAACGATGTAAATATTTTTGTACACAATACAACCGGATGGACAGAAAGACGAACCAATTGAAACTATTAAGGCACATTTTTACAAATTCATTTGAAAATGTGCAAAAAATAAGAACTGATCAGTTCTAATTCCAAGACTTCAATCTGAAATTAACATTTTCCATTCGTGTAACCTGGATCAGATCATATTTCAAGAAAAAGTAAATATGATTCCTATAAATTAAATCAAACCAGAATTTTACAAATTAAAACAGTTAAAGTATTTAAAATTGATTTATGTGCAACATTAAAAAATAAGTAAATTAATAGGATAAATTTAAAAACTATTCCAGAAAAGAATTAATTGCTGCATGTATGTAAAATTTTATTGAATTGTATAAAAAATTTTAAATCTGTAATTTTGCAGTTGCATCTTATAAATATATTAGTTTATGTTCCTTTGTTTTTTTATATTTTTAAATAGATAAATTAATATGAATTTTGGATATGTTTGAATAAATAAATTAATTAAAAAAGTGTTTAGTGTTATAAAATTAATTTCTTAAATTATGTCTTACGATCCAACTTATAAAAACATTTATGGTTTGAAAATGACTTGTGGACGTGTAATTTAATTTGATTGTTGCACCGACTTACTGTTTCTTTACTTGTTTTATATACACTATCATTCAGTTGCAAAATTAATACATAATTAATATAATAAGATAAAATAGATTTTTGGTTTTTTACAATTTTATGTTTTGAATAAAACAAGTAAAGAAACAGTCAGTCGGTGCAACTGACTTAGAAATACCCTACACCTATTTGGTTCAAATTTAAGGACATATCCATAAATCATTTTAACACCATTAAAGCTGTTATTAATTTGATCGTAAGACATAGCTAACCAAATTAACTTTATAATACTAAAAACATTTTCTAATTGCACTATCTACTAAAAAATATTACAAATTCTTACTAATTTATCTATTGAATAAAAATATTAAAAAACAAACAAACTTGAAATAAATGAAAATATATTTATTCCAATTCAATTACAAAATGAAAAAATTCTAATTATTAAATTTTGTGATAAAAAGATAATCAAAGCATAATATATTTAATAATCCAAATTTTTAAAAACTGCAATTATTTTAAATGGTTAGTTTATATACCTAACAGAAAAGCTTATAAACGCAAAATATGCAATAAATATATTTCTAAAATACAATTACAAATTTAGACCTTGTCATATAATTCATTTAAATATAAAAATAAATTTTACATAAATGCAGCAAGTACCTTTGACCATAGCTGAACCACTACAATTAAGTCTAGATTTCGGATACACGTAGGACATAGGAAATATATTCTTTGGCTTCGAAATTAAACTCGACCACAACCAATTCCCATGGTACTTTCATTCCTAGTAACCTAGAGTTTAAATTTCATCAAAATACCGGCATTATTTTTTGAGTTATGGTGTTTTTAAGATATATGTTTGTTAGTCCTTGAACTTTTCAAGGGTTCCAGAACCCGAAACCATGGTACAATTTCGCCAATAGGCAGTCCTGTCATGCTTTCAATACTAGTTAACCCTTGTACACAATTGGAACGTTCTATCTTAATTTTAAATTACTAGTTTTATTAATTTCGATGATAAGCTTTTACACATTGGGGGGTCTAAGAGAGGTACTGAACCACCACTTCAATTGATCCCAAATTAGGGGGGCACGCAAGAAATAGTAAAGAACACCCTGGGCCAAATTTGAAGCTTCTACATTTGTTTCAAGTTACTATCTTTATTAATTTCGAAAATATGCTTTAAAGTCTCCGGAACTGAGTGGCTGGTCCCCGACCCACTACTCCAATGGGGCCCAATTCCCAAGACACTTAGGAAATAGGAAGGGAAACCCTTTACCAAATTTAAAGGTATTATCTCATCGGTTTCGGAATTATGCTCGTTTGGCCTAAATTCAATCTAAAAGTTCTAGATTCCGAACCCATGGTCCAATCCCGACCTTACGCAATCCCCGAAGTAGTTTCATTACTAGTAACCTACAGCACAAATTTGATGAAGATAGCGTCATTAGTTGTTGAGTTATCGTGTTTTTTTATGTATGTTCGTTAGCCCTTCGATCGATTAAAAGGTTCAGAATCCGAACCCATGGGCCGATTTCGCCCATATGCAATCCCCGCCGTACTTTCAGTCCTAGTAACCTACAGTTAAAATTTCATCAAGATAGCTCCATTATTTTTTGAATTATCGTGCCTACGGACGGACGGACGGACGGACGGACATGGCTATATCGACTCAAGCGGTCACGCTGATCACAAATATATATACTTTTCCATATCTTGCTCGCTTCCTTTAAGTGGTTACAAACACCATACCAAAGTTAATATACCCCTTTACCTATTCTATAGGTGTAGGGTATAAAAAATCAGTTCAAAATTTAAATTAAATAATTATGCAATAATTAAACCTTGTATAGTATTATATTATATTTTTTTTTTTTTTTTAATTTAAAATAGATTTTTTTTTTTGCCAACTTTATTTGCTGTAATTTTAGTTTTATTTATTATATCGCTCTTAATTTCGAAGATATGTGTATTAAATCCTTGGAGGATTATAAGAGGTACGGGAATCACCACTTCAAATAATTCCCGTTGCTATGAACAAAATGTAACTAGAACAGAACGCTTTGTATTAAATTTGAATTTTTCTATTTTCATAAATTTAGTACATATGCTACTAAGATCTTATGAGGTGTGTGGTTCCCTAACGACTAGCCCAATTCATCCTAAATTTCGGGTAAATAACGAAAACATGGAAGAACAAGCATGTATCAAATTTCAAGCTTCTATCGAACTATTTTTATTTTAAGTTAAAATTTTTATTAATTTCGGAGATAAGCTTTTAAGTCTTGGGAGGTATGTGAGAGGTACCTGAATCATCACCAATTAGTTCTTTATTAATAAAATATAGTATCATAGTTTTTACATTAATATTTAATTCCCTCCGTATTATAAAAGTACTAAATATTTTAAGTATTAAAAAATCCGATTAAATTTATTTATATAATTTAATTCAATTAACGCTAATACCCTTACTCTACTCTAATCAGAAAAATATGTAGCAGTATGATAAAATGAATCTCTTTTTACTAAGCAATATATTTAAAAACGAGGAAGAGTGTAGTAAAGACTGTGTCAACTCTGGGATACCCGTATGACCGTAACATATACATTATATCATCCGGTTAATTACTTGGGGCAAAATTTCAAACATACAGCTTTACTAAGTGCAGTATAATGCTTATATAAAAGAAGGAATTGTATGGCAGCTACTCGAACCCTCTACAGTAGACCAAACAAATTTTGCTGTAACTTTGGCCATTACACTAAACTATTTTTGCAAAATTTCAGGCACCCAGCTTCATTAGGTGTAGTGTAATGCCCATATAAAATAAGAAGTTGAATGGCAGCTACTCGAACTCGCTGCAGTAGACCAACTAAATTTTGCTGTAACTTTGGCTATTACACTAAACTGTTTTTGGAAAAATTTCAGACACCCAGCATTAGGTGTAGTGCAATACTCATATAAAAGAATGAGTTGTATGGCAGCTGTATGAACCCTCTATAGTAGACCAACAAAATATTGCAGAAACTTTGACCATTACACTAAACTATTTTTAACAAAATTTCAGACACCCAGCTTCAATAGGTATAGAGTAATGCTTATATAAAATAAGAAGTTGTGTGGCAGCTACTCAAACCAGCTGCAGTAGACCAACCAAATTTTGCAGAAACTTTGGCCATAAAACTAAACAACTTTTGGCAAAACTTCAGACATGCAGATGTAACAGGTACAGAAGAGTAACACTCATATAAAAAAGAAGTTGTATGGCAGTTACCCGAACCCATGGACCAAAATGGCTGGATTTAAATAGCGATGACGGCTATTACAAAAAAAAAATTTGCGAAAATTTCTAGAACCTAGCTCCTTTAGTTTTTAAGTTATAGTCGGACGGACGGGCAGACGGACGAACATACATAGCTAAATCGATTTATTTTTGGATTCTGATCCGATCCATACACTTGAGTCTATATCTACCCCTCTCGTTCTCTGCGTCACAAACGTAATGGCAAATTTATTAACCCTTTGACTATACAGTCACAGAGGTATAAAAACTTGTACGCCTAAATATAGATTTACTTTTCTATTGTAATGAATTATGATAATTTCAGAATTCTTCATGTGTGGTAGGGTAAAATAAAAACAAAACGGAATAACTTTGTATTAATTTTGAAATTTCTTTCTTTATTAATTTCGAAAATATTCTGCTTAGATCTAGGCAGGCGTGTAGCAGCTCTCCGAACCATTACTTTAATTCCATTCATTCCAGAAACATAAAGGAAATAGGACAGAACACCCCAGTTTCAAATTTTAGGTTTCTATGGTTATTATTTGAGAAGATATGCTTGCTAGAATCTAAAAGGAGTGTGGGAGGTTTCTCAACCTAATGCTGGGGAATCATAAAAACAGAACAAAACGCTATTATATTAAATTTGTAGTTTTTATAAATTTTTATAGATTCCGTACATATGCTTTTTCCGTCTTGAAAAGAATGTAGGAGGTATCCGAACCACCACACCAATTCATCTCAAATATCGGGGAAATGATGAAAACATGAGAGATTACACTTCCATTAAATTTCAAGTTTCTGCCTGCAATGATATTGAAATGTGTTTGAAATATAAATACGTACATATTTTATATACTTTTATACTAACTTGCCTGTGTCAGTAGGTATATTAGGCTGGTTCTAGAGCAAGAAATAACGTAGTTACTTATGTTATGATAAGATATATTAAATGTGTATTATATTTGCAAAGAAAACAAAATCATAAATTCCAACAAGTAATGAAATAGTCAGTTGGTGCAGCCGTCTTTGAAATACTCTACACCTATTCGGTTCAAATTTAATGAGCAAGTCAATTTAAAACCATAAAAGCTTTTATTAGTTTGATCGAAATTATTGAATCAATTCAAAAATATTAAAAATTCTTACTAATTTATCTATTTAAAAATATTAAAAAACAAAAAAACTTGAGGTAAATGTATCCATAAAATGCAATTACAAAATTACATATTTAAAACTTATTATCCAATTCAATAAAATTTTGCACACATGCAACAATTATTTCTCTTCAGGATTATTAATTTTTGCTGTACTGCATTTACTGTTGAATTATTTAACTTCCTTGGATTTCTTATTTCAATTTTAACGGCTGGGTGGCACAGTTGTTAGAGTGCCGATCTTTCATGCGAGAGGCCCTGGGTTCGAATCCCAGTGAAAGTAAAAAAGAAACTTTTCTGGTTTTCGGCTCGACTCAGCTACCATTAGCCATTGGGTTCAAATTAATGGCTTAATCAATAATTAATAATTTAATAAAAAATACATATATGTAAACAAATAATTCAATTAAATAATATAACTCACTAAGATAGAATACCATATAGCTCAAATACAAAATTATTACAATATAAACAAAATAGAACTGTATTTATTGAAAATCTAAGACATTTCTACATGTTATAAGGCGTAGTACTATCTCATGTTTAAATTGTATGTGGAATTCATTTGATCAGTTCTAATATATGAATAAATCTCCCCTGTTCCGACATGTACATATATAGTCAGGCTGTTTAGCCTATCCCATTGAACAGTTAGCACGTAGAGGTGCCGGCAAAAAAAAAAAAAAAAACTTTTAATTTTATTATTTTAATTTACTTATTTTTGAATATTATACATAATTCAATTTTTAATATTTTAATTCTTTTAATATGAGAGAAATTCTGGTTAGATTTAATTTATAGATTTATAGGAATCCTATTTAGTTTTCCTTGAAATATGACGTGATCCAGGTTACAGGTATGGAACAGATTAAATTTAAATTGAAATATTGCGATTAGGATTGGTAATTCTCATCATTAATATTTATCATAAGGAATTTTGAGCACTTCTGTTATAAATAAGTATTACAATCATAATGCTGCTGTAATCTGTGTCACTAATTTTCATTAAACTCAAAGTTATTCGAAAGAAATATTAATTTGTGATAATAAATATATAAAATTTTATATAATTTGATGATTTTTAATTTTAGCTGAAACCACTAATGCTTTGATTAGTTTTTAATCACAAAATATAATAATTGAAATTTTTCAAAATTGAAATTAATTTAAATTCTTAGTATATGTACCTACTAGAAAAGCTTATAAATGCAAAATATGCCACTATTCCAATTCATCCAAAATTTTACCGACAAGCAAACAAGAAAAAGCACTTAAGCCCCAAATTTTAAGAGAAAATAGACTCTTGGTTTCGGAGTTATTCTCGTTAGGTCTCAATTCGATCAAAAGCTTCCAGAATCAGAACCCATTGTGCGATCTCGACCATAAATAAATCCCTCCCCATACTTTTTTTAATAGTAACCTAGAGTTTAAAGTTCATCAAAATAGCGTCATTGGTTTTTCAATTATCGTGTTTTTTGAATATATGTTCGTTAGCCTGTGAACTGATCAAAGGTTCCAGAAGCCGAACCCATGGTCCGATTTCGCCTATATGCAGTTCCGGCCGTACTTTCAATTGCTAGTTTACCCTTATACAGCATTAGAACGTTCCATCTTAATTTGAAATTACTAATTTTATTAATTTAGAAGATATGCTTTTAAACTTCGGGAGGTCTAAGATCCTTGTGGAACCACATCTCCAATTGATCATAAATTAGGAAGACACTTAATAAACTAAGACATGCATGTTTTATATTAGCAAAACGAAGTCCTAAATCTTCTGTGGATAGGAGTGCTGTGGTGTTTGAGATTAAATCTATTAGGTATATTTATTAATATAAGGCTCGATCCCAATGCTTTGCTCTTACCCTGAGAAGATCTTTTTTTTTAATTTTTCTAAAGAATTTAGTTTATTAAAGACATTAATGAAATCATCATCATCATACAATACAAACCTAGGACACATTGGTTCAACTGTATTTGTACAACAAGCATTTAAAACATCATTTGGACCTTATCCTCAAATTGCAATATGTTGCAATTGTGGTGATATAGTGGGATTATGGTATATAATGTGATCTAGTGGGATTATGGCGCTATTGGTGTATTCCATACTGTACTAATAATAAGAAAAATACAAATCATTACTGTTCAAAATGTAACAATTTTTTTTGTGTTTATTTTTTTTTCTAATAATAATTTCATACTCAAAATTCTATAAAAGGCTAATCCTATAATAAAAATATAACATAATCTAATTACTCTATTAAGTATATGCATCATAATGTTCTGGGCTGAGAACATTTTACGAGTACAAAATTATAAATATGTATTGGATTTGTGGGCGGAATTGGGCTTCAATCAAAGTAATTAATTGAAAAATATTTCATGAATTTTTGGTGGTATATATAACTCCAGAAGATGGGGAAAAGATTTGTTTATTTAAAATTAGAAATGGTGAGTCATTAACTAACAAATTTGATTTAATTCATTTAGATTGGTAACATCATAGAGCAAATATGATATAGAGTATTCACGTAGAACAAAAAATCTTAAGCAATTTGATTCAAATCTGAAGTACCCAATCGGGACTTGGAACAGTGTGTTAGTGTTGTATTATTATTATAATAACTGGGAACTTGGTCATTAATGTGATTGTGTTAGCATATTTTTCACATACCAAGGGTTTTTAAAAAAGCACATTTTCAAAATTATGTTGTATTACATACTGAGTTTAACTTTGGAAATATTTACTTGGAAATAGTTACTACTGACTTATAAAATTTACTGCTAACAGTAAACTTTTTATTTAAAAGTTGTTATAGCCCTTCAATGGGGAAGGTTGCCAAATTTTTCAAGAATCTAACTTCAACTTCCCCCCCCCCCCTTCATCCTCTAGTTTTTTAGGTTCTAGGAATTAAATTTCTGAATTACACAAAAATTTGGATTTTATTTAGAATTTTATTATCTAAGCAAAAATGGGGAAAACTAAGAGACACTTTCTTCAATTTAAGGAACCCCTTTTAAATTTAAGAAAAACCTTTAACATATGTTAAAATATAATGTTGGACCTTTAAATTTTGTATATTAATAAAAAAAAAATTGGACAGGTATTCAAGTTACAGGTGCTTAAAAATAGCATAATTTCAATTTTCGGGCCCTTATAGCTCCTAAACAGGGGGCTTGACAAAAAAATTTTGTTAACTGACTCCTACTATTTTTTTAGGATCTAACTTCTCCCAAAATTTCAAGATCCTAGCTTGAACTGTTTAGAAGATATGTAGGGCCAAAAATTTTGCTAAAATTGAGTTTTATATAATGGTAAATTTTAGTACCGTATGGCAACCCTATACATTTAAGCGACATATTTTTGTAAAGCTTATAAAAGCAGCTCTCTAATACCGTTTTTGGATTGAAAATAAACCTAACAGAACTCATGTTATATCAATTTAAATATAGGGCTTTTTTGGAATTTTCAGGGGCTGTAACTTCGTCACCCTTCAAAATTAAGAAAAACCTTTGACACATGTTAAAATACAATTATAGAGCTTTGAATTTTGTCTATCACTAAAAAAAAATTTGGACAGGTATTCAAGTTACAGGTGTTTAAAAATAGCAAAATTTCAATTTTCGAGCCCTTATAGCTCCTAAACATGGGGCTGGACAAAAAAATTTTGTTAACCGACTCCTACTAATTTCTTAGGATCTAACTCCTCCCAAAATTTCAAAACCCTAGCTTGAACCGTTCAGAAGATATGTGTGACCAAAAATTTTGCGAAAATCGAGTTTTGCGTAATGTTAAATTTTAGTACCGTATGGCAACCCTAAACATTTGCCTTGTAAAAATTTATAAAGTTTATGAAACCAGCTATCATTTGCCGTTTTCAGATTGAAAATATATGTAACAGAACTCTTGTTATAACAATTTAAATATAGGGCTTTTTTCAACTTTGGGGGGCTGTAGCCCCGTAACAGGTGGGGCTACAGAAAAAAATTCTTCTACGAAATTATTTTTTTTGCAAAAACTACCCATGGTTAAAATTTATTTTCTCTATTTCAAACGGTGTAAAAGTTTTTGTAAACATACGGACGGACGGACGGACGGACGGACGGACGGACGGACAGAGTGAAGCTATATAGGCACATTTTTACAAAATTTTTTGAAAATGTGCTAAAAAAGGGGTAAAAAAAAAACATAAGTGAAATAGGTGGAAAAAAAAATAATGGGGTATTTGAAATTATGTTTTAATTGAATTTGAAAATTTCTTTTCTTTTCCCCTTTAGGTTAGAAATTTTCCATTTTTTTTTTTTTTTTTTTTATTCTTTTACTTTTAAATGATTTTTAAAAAAAAGTTTAGAGTTAAACTCATATAAGAGAAAAAGAAAAAGATAATTTCACATTCATTATATATATATATATAAAATATATTACATATATGTGTAAATATATGTAATATACTTAACATTAGTGAAAAAACGCAAAATAAAGGTGAGTAGATTCAGCTACACAATATATTAGAAGAACATATACACTTACATGAATATCTGAATTTTTTTTTTTAATTTAAAATCAAAGTCAAAGGGATGAAAAGATGAGGAATTTCAAAATGAAATTGTGAGATGAAATGAAAATAAAAAAACAAAATCAAAAACATATTATATTTATTTCACTAAAACAAACAAACAAACAAAGTGAACATAAACTTTAACAAAAAAAAAAAAAAAAAAACAAATAAATATAATAATTTACTAAAAATATTCGTTTAATAATTTTTTTTTAATTTCAAAAAAAAGAAATGGGGCTATATATACACTTTCATAAACAGATTCTAAAAAACAATATGTATGAATCACACTCATTCTCTTTTTCAAGGTATTCAAATAATGTAAACGATATAAGAGACATAATTATATAAAAAAATGTATTTTGTAAATTAAAAATTAAATAAAAAAATGAAAATATGTATGTACATCTGTAATAGAAGTAATATGACATTCAGAGTAGGTCAGGAAAAAAACTGTGTTTGAATTAAAAAATAAACTCTCTTATAGTAAGGCT